>JARSSU010044646.1:0-45689 GCA_029619165.1 Eurosta solidaginis
ACTATATATATTACTATATATACCACCATATATATAATTTATGATTTTTTCAGACAAAAATATATGCTATATACGTAAGCATTCGTTCAATCGCTTCAATCTGATAAATTGAGGAAGATATGACAAAAAATCCTCTTTTTCTGAAAAATCGGTTGTATGGAGGATATATGCTATAGTGGTCCGATTAGGCCGGTTCCGACAAAGGTCTAATCGGACACCCAAATACACCCGCTCACCAAATTTTATCAAGATATCTCAAAAATTAAGGGACTAGTTTGCATACAAACAGACAGACGGAAAGACGGACAGACGGACATGGCTAAATCAACTCAGCTCTTCATCCAGATTATTTCGGTATACTTAATGGTGGGTCTATCTATTTTCCTTTAAGGACTTACAATTTTGGGATTCGTGAAGAAATTAATATATCATTTCATTTTCATGAAAGGTATAAAAATAGGTATGTACTTTGTGTGAGGATTCAAAGTTTCAGGTTTTTTGTGGTCTACATGAAAAACTATGACTACGAATCACGTATTTCAACAATATATGACGTAAACCTTACTATTTGATGAAATTTGTTGAAATTGGAAGCATCTAGCCGAAAAAAGGGGCAAAAATGACAGTTTATATTGAGTATATAATATATATACCACCGATCTCTATGATTTTTTCAGACAACAATATACCCTATATACGTAAGCAGTTGGTGAAATTTTAAGCTTCTAGCTGTTAATATGGGGCAGAAATTGCGCAAAGTTTTTCATCTGAACAATCGGTTGTATGAGATATATACTATATTGTCACGGATATTAGCATCACTAAGCTATACCATCACTAGGGCGATGCTCAGGCCATGCTAAGCGATATTTACGTCAATAATCAAATCATGTATACACATATATAAGGCAGCCGAGAGACGTCACACACAGATGCATTTACTTATACGCCTATGTGTGCGCGAGAGACCGTAACAAACATTCACATCAATAATTCAATCATTATGTATCTACATAAACGAATAAATAATTGCGTCTACACATATGTACCATGTACGAATTCGAGCAGCGGAGGGTCAATGCATTAACACATGCATATATCTGAGAAGTTTGAGAGCTACTGGACTAGTAGATTCTGGAAGCGCCTAAAAGATGTATAAAATTGTGCAATTTTAGTTATAGCTGAGAGCTCATGGACAATGTTAGTAGATTCTAGAAAAATGCGAACGAGGAAACCAAAGAGTATAAAAGGCAACAGATGTAGAGGCGCTGTCATTCAGTTTGAGTTGAGCAATCAAACAGTTATTGATTAAGCACGCGATCTGGCGGCCAATAGTAGAGTTTAATTTGAGTTATCAATCAGTTTGGTTATTAAGCCAGCGAGTAGCAAAGTATAAGTGTTATTGTGAAGTACTTTAATAAAGGCCATTTTTCCATTATTCAATATTGGAGTTATTTATTCAACAGTTTAGTGATACGAACTCAGCAGAGGATTGCAAATAAGAGGATTTGCAAGTAAAATTCGTTACAATATATGCCACCGATCTCTATGATTTTTTCAGACAACAATATACGCTATACGCGTAAGCATTTGGTAAAATTTGAAGCTTCTAGCTGTTAAAATGGTGCTGAAATTGCAAAAAAAATATATATATAGTATATATAAAAATAAGTCGGGTTTTCTTTCCTGACGCTATAACTCCAGAACGCACCAACCGATTTCCACGGTTTAGCATTCGTTGGAAAGGTCTGGGCCTTCGTGAGGTTTATAGCAAAGAAAATTCTGGATCGACGCACAGGGTCTCGAGATATAGGCCAAAACGTGGATCCGGGTACCGCTAGAATGTGTTTATATAATATGGATATCAAATGAAAGCTGTTGATGAGTGCTTTAGTAGAGCGTAATTTTCATACCCGTGGGTGACTAGGGTCTCGACATATAGGCCAAAATGTGGACTCGGGTACCCCTAGAATGTTTATAGAATAAGGATAACAAATGAAAGCTGTTGATGAGTGCTTTAGTAGAGGGTAATTTTTACACCCCTGGGTGATTAGGGGACCAAAACGTGGGCCCGTGAACGCCCAGATAGTGTTTTTACATTATGGGTATCAAATTGAAGCTGTTGATGAGTGTTTCAGTACAGGGTAGTTTTCGTACCTATTGGTGACTAGGGTCTCGTGATATAGGCCAAAACGTGGAGCAGGGTAACACTAGGATGTGCTTTTACATTATGGTTATCAAATTGAAGCTGTTGATGTGTGCTTTAGTACAGAGTAAGTTTTGTGCCGCTGGGTGAATAGGGTCTCGAGATATAGGCCAAAGCATGGACCCAGATACACCTAGAATGTGTTTTTACATTATGGGTGTCAAATTGAAACTGCTGATGTATGCTTTAGTACACAGTAAGTTTTACACCGCTGGGTGACTAGGGTCTCGAGATATAGGCCAAAACATGGACCCGGATACCCCTAGAATGTGTGTGTATTATGGGTATCAAATGAAAGAGGTTTCTGAGAGCTTTAAAGAATTTTCATTGTGATAATCGATTTACTCGCATCAACCTGGCAAATGCAATAGACCAAATTTAGGGCAGAACAACGTCTGCCGGGTCTGCTAGTAGTATATATATATATATATATATATATATATATATATATATATATATATATATATATATATATATATATATATATAAAATAAATGTAAGGCGCGATAACCTCCGAAGAGCTCTAAGGCCGAGCTTCTCTTCCAATTTGCGTCGTGCTCCTCTTGATTTTTCCCTACAAATTGGCCGGACGGGACCTACATGTTTTATGCCGACTCCGAACGGCATCTTCAAGGCAGATGAGTTTTCACTGAGAGCTTTTCATGGCAGAAATACAATCGGAGCGCTTGCCAGACACTGCCGAGGGGCGACCCCGCTTAGAAAAATTTTCTTCTAAATGAAAAATCTTATTTCTAAAAATTTTGATGTTGCTTTGCCCGGGAGTTGAACCCAGGGCATACGGTGTGATAGGCGGAGCACGCTACCATCACACCACGGTGGCCGCCATATATAGATATATATGTATATATTAGGCCGAGTCGATTTGTGGGGAGGCAAAAAAATCGCCCATTGCTCTGTGAAAATCATATTCTAGGGATCAAAATAAGAAACTTTGCCGAAGGAACCATACCTCTAAAACGAATTCTGATGTCCTTTGGGTCGTAGGGGCAAATTTTGAAAAATCGCACTTTGAAATGCCTGTTTTTTCTTTTTGGAGTTTATTTTTCTCTTTAGAAATTTATTTAGTCAGAACATATGTAAATGAAAAAATGAATTTACTTAGTAATACAAAACAAATTAAAAAAAAATTATTAGAAATTAGCGTTTTTACAACCCCCTTTTAAAACCAAGGCATCACTGTGATACATTTGCGTGTCGTAAACATAGTTGTGTGGCTTTTTTATTCAACCGTTTTAAAAAATGAAGGTATCACTGTTACACAATTGCAGATCGTAAAATCGTAAAATTACTTGTGTTGTTTTTTTTAAGCCACCACAAGACACAGCACTGATCTCTCCAGTTTTTTCGCCTCGCGAAACCTGGCATTGTCACCGACTAAATCTTCCGCGACCTTATTTACAACATGGACGCCCCAAATGTCGACCATATTGAACATCCACGTCGATGGCACTACGCTACCGACTGTCCTACACCCCAAAATCTTGGGTGTGACGTTTGATCAGGATCTACATTTTGGTGCGCACGCAACCGCAATTGTTCCAAGAATTCAGAGCCGTAATAAAATCCTCAAATCCCTTGCTGGCAGTACCTGGGGAAAAGATAAAGAAACGCTCCTGACCACATACAAAGCAATTAGCCAGCCGATTACGTGCTACGCGTCACCCATATGGTCGCCAAGCCTAAAAACCACCCACTGGAAGAAACTACAGGCCTGCCAAAATACTGCTCTCAGAATCGCCACGGGCTGTCTTCTTATGTCCCCAGAACACCATCTGCATAATGAGGCGAGAATACTCCCCATCAGGGAGAGAAATGAGATGCTGACTAAACAGTTTCTGTTGAATACCCAGAAACCTGGGCATCCCAACAGACATCTGATTGACGAACCAGCACCGCCTAGGGGCCTAAGGAGTCATCTCCGTAAGCATTTTGAGGAAATACGGCACCTGAGAACCCAGCCGTATGAAGCGGAAAAACACAAGCAGGTCCTTGGTGAACTCCATAGACAGGCGTCGGACCTTTATGTCGGGAATTGCCCGGTGAATCCAGTACTTGAAGAAAAATATCCAGAACTCGCAGAAGAGGAACGCATACTCCCCAGGGAAACGCGTGTCACTCTTGCTCAACTTCGTTCTGGATACTGTAACAGGTTAAACTCTTACCTATCCAGAATCAACCCCGACATACAAAATGTATGCCCTGCTTGCAATGTGTCCCCACATGACACCAACCATCTCTTTAATTGTAATGTGGAACCAACGCCTCTAACACCCCTTTCCTTATGGTCCACCCCTGTTGAAACGGCAAGTTTCCTTGGACTCCCGTTAGAGGATATTGATGACAATTTGTGATCGGTCGCGCCTATTGGGTGGGGCGAGCATTGCTACAACAACAACAACACAGCAGGTAGAATTGAAATTGCCCCTACCCAAAAGTTCGACCCAAAGGGGGGGACATCAGAATTCGTTTTAGAGGTATGGCTCCTTCGGTAAAGTTTCTTATTTTGATCCCTAGAATACGATTTTCACAGAGCAATGAGCGATTTTTAAATCGACCCGCCCTAATATATATACTATAATAATATATATACCACAGATCTCTATGATTTTTTCACACAACAATCAATATATACTATATACGTAAGCAATTGTTGAAATTTGCAGCTTATAGCTGTTAAAATGGGGTAGAAATTGCGAAAAGTTTCTTGTCGGAACAATCGGTTGTATTAGATATATGAGCTTTTGGTGAAATATGAACATATCTAAACGATTTTCAAGATAAATATAAAATAAACAAGTAAGGATGGGACTGTTTTCGGCTGTTCCGAAGACTTCATACCTTTCATGAATGGGGCTGAACAATAAACTTATCCCGTTCGTAATCTCCAAAGAATCGGATGTATAAGATAAGAAATATATAGTGAACAGATGTACATACCTAAACGGCTTTTAAGATAAATATAAAATAAACAAGTAAGGAAGGCTAAGTTCGGGTGTAACCGAACATTACATACTCAGTTGAGAGCTATGGGGACAAAATAAGGGAAAATCACCATGTAGTAAAATGAACCTAGGGTAAACCTGGAATGTGTTGTTTGTACGATATGGGTATCAAATGAAAGGTATTAATGAGTATTGTAAAAGGGAGTGGGCCTTAGTTTTATAGGTGGACGCCTTTTCGGGATATCGTTATAAAGGTGGACCAGGGTTGACTCTAGATTGCGTTTGTACATTATGAGTATCAAACGAAAGGTGATAATGAGTATTTTAAACGGGAGTGGGCCTTAGTTCTATAGGTGGACGCCTTTTCGATATATCGCCATAAAGGTGGGCCAGGGGTGACTCTGTAATGTGTTTGTACAATATGGGTGTCAAATTAAAGGTATTAATAAGAATTTTAAAAGGGAGTTGTGGTAGTTGTATATGTGAAGGCGTTTTCGAGATTTCGTCCAAAATGTGGACCAGGGTGACCCAGAACATCATCTGTCGGGTACCGCTAATTTATTTATATATGTAATACCACGAACAGTATTCCTGCCATGATTCCAAGGGCTTTCGATTTCGCCCTGCAGAACTTTTTCATTTTCTTCTACTTACTATGGTAGGTGTCACACCCATTTTGCAAAGTTTTTTTCTAAAGTTATATTTTGCGTCAATAAACCAATGCAATTACCATGTTTCATCCCTTTATTCGTATTTGGTATAGAATTATGATTTTTTTAATTTTTCGTAATTTTCGAAATCGAAAAAGTGGGCGTGGCCATAGTCGCATTTGGGCCATTTCTTATACGAATACAAAGTGTGTTCAGATAATTATGTGAACTGAGTTTAGTAAAGATATATCGATTTTTGCTCAAGTTATCGTGTTAACGGCCGAGCGGAAGGACAGACGACTTACTGTGTATAAAAACTGGGCGTGGCTTCAACCGATTTCGCCCTTTTTCACAGAAAACAGTTATCGTCCTAGAATCTAACAAATTACAGCTTGCAAAACTTCTAAATTACCTTCTTATAAAAGTGGGCGGTGCCACGCCCATTGTCAAAAATTTTACTTATTTTCTATTCTGCGTCATAAGTTCAACCCACCTACCAAGCTTCATCGCTTTAATCCGTCTTTGGTAATGAATTATCGCACTTTTTCGATTTTTCGAAATTTTCGATATCGAAAAAGTGGGCGTGGTTATAGTCCGATATCGTTCATTTTAAATAGCGATCTGAGATGAGTGTCCAGGAACCTACATACCAAATTTCGTCAAGATACCTCAAAATTTACTCAAGTTATCGTATTAAGGGGCGGACGGACGGACATGGCTCAATAAATTTTTTTTTCGATACTGATGATTTTTATATATGGAAGTCTATATCTATCTCGATTCCTTTATACCTGTAAAACCAACCGTTATCCAATCAAGGTTAATATACTCTGTGAACTCTGCTCAACTGAGTATAAAAATAGGTAGGTACTTTGAGTGAGGATGCAAAGTTTCAGGTTTTTGTGGTCTGCATGTAAAAACTATGACAAGGAATCACGTCTTTCAACAATATATGACGTAAGCGTTACTATTTGATGAAATTTGTTGAAATTTGAAGATTCTAGCCCTAAAAAAAGGGCAAAAATGACAGTTTATATGGGGTATATAATATATATACCACCGATCTCTATGATTTTTTTAGACAACAGTATATGCTATATGTAAGCATTTGGTGAAATGTGAAGCTTCTAGCTGTTAAAATGGGGCTGAAATTGCGAAAATATATATACTATATATACCACCATATATATACTTTATGATTCTTTCAGACAACAATATATGCTATATACGTAAGCATTCCTTGAAATTTGAAACCTCTAACTCTTAAATAGGACAGTAATTAGGAAAAGTTTCTTATCTGAACAATCGGTTGTGGGGATATATACTATATATACGACCGATATCATAAATTTTTTCAGACAACAATATGTGTAATATACGAAAGTATATGGTAAAGTTTGAAGCTTCAATCTGATAAATTGAGGAAGATATGACAAAAATCCTCTTTTCTGAAAAATCGGTTGTATGGAGGATATATGCTATAGTGGTCCGATCCGGCCGGTTCCGACAAATATCTAATCGGACACCCAAATACACCCGCTCACCAAATTATCAAGATATCTCAAAAATTTAGGGACTAGTTTGCATACAAACAGACAGACGGACAGACGCACATGGCTAAATCAACTCAGCTCTTCATCCTGATTATTTCGGTGTACTTAATGGTGCGTATCTTTTTTCCTTTAAGGACTTACAATTTTGGGATTCGTGACGAAATTAATATACCACTTCATTTCACGAAGGTATAAAAATAGGTAGGTACTTTGTGTGAGGATCCAAAGTTTCAGGTTTTTTGTGGTCTGCATGTAAAAACTATGACTACGAATCACGTATTTCAATAATATATGACGTAAACGTTACTATTTGATGAAATTTGTTGAAATAAGAAGCTTCTAGCCGTAAAAAAGGGGCAACATGACAGTTTATATGGGGTATATAATATATATACCACCGATCTCTATGATTTTTTCAGACAACAGTATACCCTATATGCGTAAGCAATTGGTAAAATTTTAGGCTTCTAGCTGTTAAAATGGGGCAGAAATTGCGCCAAGTTTCTCATCTGAACAATCGGTTGTATGAGATATATACTATATATACCACCGATCTCTATGATTTTTTCAGACAACAATATATGCTATAACCGTAGGCATTTGGTGAAATTTGAAGCTTCTAGCTGTTAAAATGGTTCTGAAATTGCAAAAAAAATATATATATAGTATATATAAAAATAAGTCGGGTTTTCCTTCCTAACGCTATAACTCCAGAACACACCAACCGATTACCACGGTTTTGCATTCGTTGGAAAGGTCTCAGCCTTCGTGAGGTTTATAGCAAAGAAAATTCTGGATCGATGGACAGCGTCTCGAGATATGGGCCAAAACGTGGATCTTCGTACCCCTAGAATGTGTTTATAGAATATGGATATCAAATTAAAGCTGTTGATGAGTGCTTTAGTAGAGGGTAATTTCCATACCCCAGGGTGACTAGGGTTTCGAGATATAGGCCAAAATGTGCGTGGTTATAGTCCGATATCGTTCATTTTAAATAGCGATCTGAGATGAGTGTCCAGGAACCTACATACCAAATTTCGTCAAGATACCTCAAAATTTACTCAAGTTATCATATTAACGGGCGGACGGACGGACATGGCTCAATAAAATTTTTTTCGATACTGATGATTTTTATATATGGAAGTCTATATCTATCTCGATTCCTTTATACCTGTACAACCAACCGTTATCCAATCAAAGTTAATATACTCTGTGAACTCTGCTCAACTGAGTATAAAAATAGGTAGGTACTTTGTGTGAGGATGCAAAGTTTCAGGTTTTTGTGGTCTGCATGTAAAAACTATGACAAGGAATCACGTCTTTCAACAATATATGACGTAAGCGTTACTATTTGATGAAATTTGTTGAAATTTGAAGATTCTAGCCGTAAAAAAAGGGCAAAAATGACAGTTTATATGGGGTATATAATATATATACCACCGATCTCTATGATTTTTTTAGACAACAGTATATGCTATATGTAAGCATTTGGTGAAATGTGAAGCTTCTAGCTGTTAAAATGGGGCTGAAATTGCGAAAATATATATACTATATATACCACCATATATATACTTTATGATTCTTTTAGACAACAATATATGCTATATAAGTAAGCATTCCTTGAAATTTGAAACCTCTAGCTCTTAAAATAGGACAGTAATTAGGAAAAGTTTCTTATCTGAACAATCGGTTGTGGGGATATATACTATATATACGACCGATATCATAAATTTTTTCAGACAACAATATGTGTAATATACGAAAGTATATGGTGAAGTTTGAAGCTTCAATCTGATAAATTGAGGAAGATATGACAAAAATCCTCTTTTCTGAAAAATCGGTTGTATGGAGGATATATGCTATAGTGGTCCGATCCGGCCGGTTCCGACAAATATCTAATCGTACACCCAAATACACCCGCTAACCAAATTATCAAGATATCTCAAAAATTGAGGGACTAGTTTGCATACAAACAGACAGACGGACAGACGCACATGGCTAAATCAACTCAGCTCTTCATCCTGATTATTTCGGTGTACTTAATGGTGCGTATCTATTTTCCTTTAAGGACTTACAATTTTGGGATTTGTGACGAAATTAATATACCACTTCATTTTCACGAAAGGTATAAAAATAGGTAGCTACTTTGTGTGAGGATCCAAAGTTTCAGGTTTTTTGTGGTCTGCATGTAAAAACTATGACTACGAATCACGTATTTCAATAATATATGACGTAAACGTTACTATTTGATGAAATTTGTTGAAATAAGAAGCTTCTAGCCGTAAAAAAGGGGCAACATGACAGTTTATATGGGGTATATAATATATATACCACCGATCTCTATGATTTTTTCAGACAACAGTATACCCTATATGCGTAAGCAATTGGTGAAATTTTAAGCTTCTAGCTGTTAAAATGGGCAGAAATTGCGCCAAGTTTTTCATCTGAACAATCGGTTGTATGAGATATATACTATATATACCACCGATCTCTATGATTTTTTCAGACAACAATATATGCTATAACCGTAAGCATTTGGTGAAATTTGAAGCTTCTAGCTGTTAAAATGGTTCTGAAATTGCAAAAAAAATATATATATAGTATATATAAAAATAAGTCGGGTTTTCCTTCCTAACGCTATAACTCCAGAACACACCAACCGATTACCACGGTTTTGCATTCGTTGGAAAGGTCTTCAGCCTTCGTGAGGTTTATAGCAAAGAAAATTCTGGATCGATGGACAGGGTCTCGAGATATGGGCCAAAACGTGGATCTTCGTACCCCTAGAATGTGTTTATAGAATATGGATATTAAATGAAAGCTGTTGATGAGTGCTTTAGTAGAGGGTAATTTCCATACCCCAGGGTGACTAGGGTTTCGAGATATAGGCCAAAATGTGGACCCGGGTACGACTAGAATGTGTTTATAGGATATGGATATCAAATGAAAGCTGTTGATGAGTCTTTTAGTATAGGGTAATTTTCATACCCCTGGGTGACTAGGATCTCGAGATATAGGCCAAAACGTGGACCCGGGTAGCCATAGAATGTGTTTATAGAATACGGATAACAAATGAAAGCTGTTGATGAGTGCTTTAGTAGAGGGTAATTTTTATACCCCTGGGTGATTAGGTTCTCGAGATATAGACCAAAATGTGGGCCCGTGAACGCCTAGATAGTGTTTTTACAGTATGGGTATCAAATTGAAGCTGCTGATGAGTGCTTTAGTGCAGGGTAAGTTTTATGCCGCTGGGTGAATAGGGTCTCGAGATATAGGCCAAAACATGGACCCGGATACACCTAGAATGTGTTTTTACATTATGGGCATCAAATTGAAGCTGTTGATGTGTGCTTTAGTACAGAGTAAGTTTTATGCCGCTGGGTGAATAGGGTCTCGAGATATACTCCAAAAGATGGACCCGGATACACCTAGAATGTGTTTTTACATTATGGGTTTCAAATTGAAGATGTTGATGTATACTTTAGTACAGACTAAGTTTTACACCGCTAGGTGAATAGGGTCGCGAGATATAGGCCAAAACATGGCCCCGATAACCCTAGAATGTGTGTGTATTATGGATATCAAACGAAAGCTGTTGCTGAGAGCTTTAAAGTAACTTTCATTGTTATAATCGATCGGTTGTATTAGATATATAAGCATTTGGTGAAATTTGTACATATCTAAACGATTTTTAAGATAAATATAAAATAAACAAGTAAGGAAGTAAGCTCGGGTGTAACCGAACATTACATACTGAGTTGAGAGATATATAGACAAAATAAGGGAAAATCACCATGAAGGAAAATGAACCTAGGGTAACCCTAGAATGTGTTTGTATGACATGTGTATCAAATCGAAGGTATTAAAGAGTATTTTAAGGGGGAGTGGGCCATAGTTCTATAGGTGGACGCCATTTAGGGATAACGGCATAAAGGTGGACCAGGAGTGACTCTAGAGTTTGTTTGTACGATATGGGTATCTAATGAAAGGTGTTAATGAGTATTTTAAACGGGCGTGGACCTTAGTTCTATAGGTGGACGCCTTTTAAGATGGACCAGGGGTGACTCTAGAATTTGTTTGTACGATATGGGTATCAAATGAAAGGTGCTAATCAGTATTTTAAAAGGGAGTGGGTCTTAGTTCTATAGGTGGACGCCCTTTCGAGATATCCCCAAAAAGGTGGACCAGGAGTGACTCTAGAATGCGTTTGTACAATATGGATATCAAACGAAAAGTGTTAATGCGTATTTTAAAAGGGAGTGGGCCTTAGTTCTATGGGTGGACGCCTTTTCGAGATATCGCCATAAAGGTGGACCAGGGGTGACTCTAGAATTTGTTTGTACGATATGGGTATCAAATGAAAGGTGTTAATGAGTATTTTAAAATGGAGTGGACCTCAGTTCTATAGTTTACGCCTTTTCGGGATATCGTTATAAAGGTGGACCAGGGTTGACTCTAGAATGCGTTTGTACAATATGGGTATCAAACGAAAGGTGATAATGAGTATTTTAAAAGGGAGTGGGCCTTAGTTCTATAGGTGGACGCCTTTTCGAAATATCGCCATAAAAGTGGACCAGGGGTGACTCTATAATGTGTTTGTACGATATGGGTATCAAATTAAAGGTTAATGAGGGATTTAAAAAGGAGTGGTGGTAGTTGTATATGTGAAGGCGTTTTCGAGATATCGACCAAAATGAGGACCAGGGTGACCCAGAAAATCATCTGTCGAGTACCGCTAATTTATTTATATATGTAATACCACGAACAGTTTTCCTGCCAAGATTCCAAGGGCTTTTAATTTCGCCCTGCAGAACTTTTTCATTTTCTTCCACTTAATATGGTAGGTGTCACACCCATTTTATAAAGGTTTTTTCTAAAGTTATATTTTGCGTCAATAAACCAATCCAATTACCATGTTTCATCCCTTTTTTCGTATTTGGTAAAGAATTATGGCATTTTTTCTTTTTTGTAATTTTCGATATCGAAAAAGGGGGCGTGGTCATAGTTGGATTTCGTCCATTTTTTATAACAATACTAAGTGAGTTCAGGTAAGTACGTGAGCTGAGTTTAGTAAAGATATATCGATTTTTGCTCAAGTTATCACGTTAACGGCCGAGTGGAAGGACAGACGGTCGACTGTGCATAAAAACTGGGCGTGGCTTCAAACCGATTTCGCCCTTTTTCACAGAAAAGAGTTATCTTCCTAGAATCTAAGACCCTACCAAATTTCACAAGGATTGGTAAATTTTTGTTCGACTTATTGCATTAAAAGTATCCTATGCAAATTAAATGAAAAAGGGCGGAGCCACGCCCATTTTGAAATTTTCTTTTATTTTTGTATTTTGTTGCACCACATAATTACTGGAGTTGAATGAGGACATAATTTACTTATACACTGTAAAGATATAAACTTTTTTTTAAATTTGACTTAAAAAATTTTTTTTTAAAGTGGGCGTGGTCGTTCTCCGATTTCGCAAACTTTTATTGGGCATACATATAGTAATAGGAGCAACGTTCCTGCCAAATTTCACCATGATACCTTCAACGAATGCCAAAATACGGCTTGCAAAACTTTTGAACTACCTTCTTTTAAATGTGGGCGGTGCCACGCCCATTGTCCAAAATTTTACAAATTTTCTATTCTGCGTCATAAATTCAACTCACCTACCAAGTTTCATCGCTTTATCCGTCTTTGGTAATTAATTATCGCACTTTTTCGATATCGAAAAAGTGGGCGTGGTTATGGTCCGATATCGTTCATTTTAAACAGCGATCTGAGATGAGTGCCCAGAAAGCTACATACCAAATTTCATCAAGATACCTCAAAATTTACTCAAGTTATCGTGTTAACGGACAGACGGACGGACATGGCTCAATAAAATTTTTTTTCGATACTGATGATTTGTATATATGGAAGTCTATATCTATCTCGATTCCTTTATACCTGTACAACCAACCGTTATCCAATCATAGTTAATATACTCTGTGAGCTCTGCTCAACTGAGTATAAAAATAGGTAGAGGTACTTTGTGTGAGGATGCAAAGCTTAATGTTTTTTGTGGTCTGTGGTAAAAACTATGACTACAAATCACGTATTTCAACAACATATGACGTAAGCGTAACTATTTGATGAATTTTGAAGCTTCTAGCCGTAAAAAAGGGGCACAAATGACAGTTTATACGGAGTATATAATATATATACCACCGATCTCTATGATTTTTTCAGACAACAATATATGCTATATACGTAAGCATTTGGTGAAGTTTGAAGCTTCTAGCTGTTAAAATGGGTCAGAAATTGCGCAAAGTTTCTTATCTGAACAATCGGTTGTATGAGATATATACTATGTATACCACCGATCTGTATGATTTTTTCAGACAACAATATATGCTATACACGCAAGCACTTGGTGAAATTTGAAGCTTCTAGCTGTTAAAATGGGGCTGAAATTGCAAAAAAAAATATATATACTATATATATGGGGTATTCCATCCCATATTTTGAACCCGACCCCTTTAGAATTGGCTGAAAGTTTTTCTTCTTTTTCTAGCTTACGAGAGACGTTTTTCAGAAGTTTTTCAAATTTTTTCATCCAACTCAAAAAAACAAATTTTTTTTGTATTTTTTCCGAAAAGTACATTTAAAAACATATTTAAAAAAAATTATCCCAAACGGTCAATTTTGAAAAAGTTATAGCATTTTGAAAAAAAAACACCGTTTTTTCAAAATATTTAAAACCCCGTGTTTGAGGTATTGACCAAAATATGCACCAGGTGTGGCCCTAGACAATATGGGGTTGACGAGTTCTTTAAAATAGTGTAGTTCCTAGTCCCATGTGAAACCCTGTTTTCGGGATAGTATGATTTGGTTTTTGTTTGAAGGTTAATAGCGTATTTGTTTCTTACTGCGTGAGTACATATATTTATATATGTACCTCTGCGAATAATTGTGAAACAGTTGAAAACAGTGAAAGTTTATAATTTACGAATATTTGCTTTCACGAATAGTTGTGTACATTAAAAAAAAATTTAAATCAGAGAAAATGTATATACAGTCTCTCACAAAAAAAAGTATACACCCCTTTTTGGAAATTTCTCACCAACTTCGGCTTCAGGAAATTTATTTTAACTAATTTCCTAAAAGAAAGTGTATCAAGATCTAATAAAAAAACTATAAAAAGGTGTATACTTAAGTAAAGGTGTATACTTATTTGTGTGAATAACTGTATCTATAGGAATAGGTGTGAACTTGCTAAAAAGGGAAATGCCGAAAGAGTGAACCAGACTAAGTCGGAAGACACCGCACAACGCGTTAACAGCAGCTACATATCGTGCGCAAGAACGCATTCCGAATAATTGTTTTTCCAGTAGATGTGCGTTTAATTACCAATTAAATTACGATTATGCCAATTCAAGGGATCTTCGAATAGGAAGAAAGAATGTGGTTTGTGTTCATTGCGGTGAAAAAAATGGAGTAGCGAGGCGCCAGGCGTATGCTGTGCTGGAGGTAAGATAATTCTTCCTTATTCAGGAGCCGCCGGACCCACTAAAATCCCTAATTCTCGGCACTCAACCATTATCAAACCATTTTCTGGATAATGCTAGAAAGTACAGTAGTTTATTTCAAATGACTTCTTTTGGCACGCATGAGATAGGAGAAGGAAATTCATGCCAACTTACAAAATTCAATTATTGGATCACTATTACCAAAACCGCATTTCTACATGCCCAGTACTTACAAATGTATTTTATTTCCGAGGCTGACCAAACCACGATTCGCTCAAACATGATACCAGCGTTAAATTTGGAAGTTACAGATATACTACACAATTTTCTGCATACATATAACTCCTTTATTTCGAGCTTCAAATATAGTTTAGAGCGTATGGACAAGTCCGAATGGGCAAATGATTTTCGGTTGGTTATCAGTTTGGGATGACTCTACAATGACCAATCGAGCGCAAATTGAGGCACAATAACAATCCCTTTTGTTGGAGATTTTCTTCAGACTTTGCCTGTAGTGACGAAGGGAACTCGAGCTGATATTGTCAAATCATGCTTCAAGGCCTCTTTATTATGGAATCACGTAGAGAAATTGTGTCTGCGAACAAACATGAGAGCACATCTGAACGGAAATGTTAGTACATTTCCCCAGGATTTACTCGAAATAGGAGATGGTAAAATTTCCAATGAGAACGGTTACTTTATAGTTGATTCAAGGCTTGGTAATGCGGTACATAACGTGGACGAATTAATATTGTAAATTTACCCGAATATTGAACATCTTTGCAGTAAGCCATATACCTGGCTATGCGAGAGGGCTGTCGTTTCACCAAGAACATATTTATAGATAGAATTCCCAGCGAAACTAGAGAGTATTTATCAACTGACTCTGTCCTTAATAGAGAAGATGCCGTACACTACCCTACTGAGTATTTAAATTCTCTTAATCTCTGGCTTACCCCCTCATAAATTAAAGTTAAAAAGTAACATTCCAGTTATTTTACTGCGCAAATTAAAGCCGCCCACGTTATGCAATGGGACGAGATTACAAACAACACGAATGCATAACAATATCCTAGAGGTAACAATCCTTACGTGTCCAGCTGCAGAAGAAACATCGTACACACCTCGCATACCTATGATTCCGACCGATATGTCTTTCCAATATAAACGGTTGCAATTTCCAGTGAAAGTTTCCTTCGCAGTGACAATAAACAAATCGCAAGGACAAACGTTGAACTGTGTTAGTATTGACTTACGGGCAGAGTGTTTTACACATGGGCAATTGTATGTTGCAATGCCCAAAACTGGGAACCCTCAGAATCAAGCTATACTACTGTCTTCAGATAATGAAATTAAAAATGTAGTATATTCTGAAGTACTTTGAAATTTAGTGTGTGCCTTTCTAATAATCGAACGTAAATATAAAAGCAATTAATATTCATATTTAAATGGATATCGAAACCAATATGTTCTGCTTATTTTAAAATATTGTGCATTTAATAGTAAGGCATTTTTAAAAAATGTAAAAACTGAACCTGTGAACAACGTCGCGCACGGGCTGCTAGTATACTATATATACATACTATATATACCACCATATACATACTATATATACCACCGATCTTTATGATCTTTTCAGACAACAATATATGCTATATACGTAAGCATTCGTTGCAATTTGAAGCCTCTAGCTCTTAAAATAGGGCAGTAATTACGAAAAGTTTCTTATCTGAACAATCAGTTGTGGGGATATATACTATATATACGACCGATCTTATCAATTTTTTCAGACAACAATATGTGCAATATACAAAAGTATATGGTGAAGTTTGAAACTTCAATCTGATAAATTGAGGAAGATATGACGAAAATCCTCTTCTTCTGAAAAATCGGTTGTATGGAGGATATATGCTATGTGGTCCGATCCGGCCGGTTCCGACAAAGGTCTAATCGGACACCCAAATACACCCGCTCACCAAATTTCATCAATATATCTCAAAAATTGAGGGACTAATTTGCATACAAACAGACAGACTGACAGACGGACATGGCTAAATCAACTCAGGTCTTCATCCTGATTATTTCGGTATACTTAATGCTTGGTCTATCTATTTTCCTTTAAGGATTTACAATTTTGGGATTCGTGACGAAATTAATATACCATTTCATTTTCATGAAAGGTATAAAAATAGGTAGGTACTTTGTGTGAGGATGCAAAGCTTCACGTTTTTTGTGATCTGCATGTAAAAACTATGACTACGAATCACGTATTTCAACAATATATTACGTAAACGTAACTATTTGATGAAATTTGATGAATTTTGAAGCTTCTAGCCGTAAAAAAGGGGCAAAAATTATAGTTTATGTGGGGTATATAATATATAAACCACCGATCTCTACGATTTTTTCAGACAACAATATCTATATAAATCTTATAAAATAAAGTCGCTAAATGCCATGTATGCACATAACTTCACACAGAATGCTCCGATTTTAAAAAAGGTTTTTTGCATTTGAAAGCTTAGCTACGTGAGATGGCACAGTTAATATAATTTGAAGATATATATTATAGGGACGTGGCAAATTGTCAAAATGTAGTAAAAATCAAAAAATGTTTGTTTACACAGCTATAACTTATAAACGTATGGATGGATTTAAAAAATTCTACTTTTCAGTAAAACATTGAAATATTTACCTTCGATCTGCATCAAAAAAAATACTTGATTCCTTTCTTATATCAGCCAAATTGTCTAAACAAAAGTAACATTTTTATCAAAAAATGCGTATGTGTGTTTGTTCGCTGTGAACTGTCCGCACTAATTGCTTTTGAGTGAGACTTGATGCGACACGTACATACGCACATATATAGCATTTGCTGCGTTATTTAACTTCGGGCATAGGTTTATAGGTATGTATGTAGGTATGTATGGATGTACATCACTACATAGTATGAAACAAAGTCGCTTTTTCTGTCCCTATGGCCCTTTGAATGCTTAAACCTTTAAAAACACGCAACGGATTTTGATGAGCCTTTTTATACTCAGTTGAGCAGAGCTCACAGAGTATATTAAGTTTGATTGGATAACGGTTGGTTGTACATATATAAAGGAATCGAGATAGATATAGACTTCTATATATCAAAATAATCAGGATCGAAAAAAAATTTGATTGAGCCATGTCCGTCCGTCCGTCCGTCCGTTAACACGATAACTTGATAAATTTTGAGGTATCTTGATGAAATTTGGTATGCAGGTTCCTGAGTACACATCTCAGATCGCTATTTAAAATGAACGATATCGGAATATAACCACGCCCACTTTTTCGATATCGAAAATTTCGAAAAACCGAAAAAGTGCGATAATTCATTACAAAAGACAGCTAAAGCGACGAAACTTGGTAGATGAGTTGAACTTATGACGCAGAATAGAAAATTAGTAAAATTTTGGACAATGGGCGTGGCATCGCCCACTTTTAAAAGAAGGTAATTTAAAAGTTTTGCAAGCTGTAATTTGGCAGTCGTTGAAGATATCTTGATGAAATTTGGCAGGAACGTTACTTCTATTACTATATGTACGCCTAATAAAAATTAGCAAAATCGGAGAAGGACCACGCCCACTTTTAAAAAAAAATTTTTTTAAAGTAAAATTTTAACAAAAAATTTAATATCTTTACAGTATATAAGTAAATTATGTCAACATTCAACTCCAGTAATGATATGGTGCAACAAAATACAAAAATAAAAGAAAATTTCAAAATGGGCGTGGCTCCGCCCTTTTTCATTTAATTTGTCTAGGATACTTTTAACGCCATAAGTCGAACAAAAATTAACCAATCCTTTTGAAATTTGGTAGGGGCATAGATTTTATGACATTAACTGTTTTCTGTGAAAATGGGCGAAATCGGTTGATGCCACGCCCAGTTTTTATACACAGGCGTCCGTCTGTCCTTCCGCATGGCCGTTAACACGATAATTTGGGCAAAAATCGACATATCTTTAATGAACTTAGTTCACGTGCTTACTTGAACTCACTTTATCTTGGTATGAAAAATGAACGAAATCCGACTATGACCACGCCCACTTTTTCGATATCGAAAATTACAAAAAATGAAAAAAATGCCATAATTCTATACCAAATACGAAAAAAAGCATGAAACATGGTAAGGTAATTGGATTGTTTTATTGACGCGAAATATAACTTTAGAAAAAACTTTATAAAATGGTTGTGACACCTACCATATTAAGTAGAAGAAAATGAAAAAGTTCTACAGGGCGAAATAAAAAACCCTTAAAATCTTGGCAGGTATTACATATATAAATAAATTAGCTGTATCCAACAGATGATGTTCTGGGTCACCCTGGTCCACATTTTGGTCGATATCTGGAAAACGCCTTCACACCACTCCCTTTTAAAACTCTCATTAATACCTTTAATTTGATACCCATATCGTACAAACTCATTCTAGAGTCACCCCTGGTCCACCTTTATGGCGATATCTCGAAAAGGCGTCCACCTATAGAACTAAGCCCCACGCCCTTTTAAAATACTCATTAACACCTTTCATTTGATACCCATATCGTAAAAACATATTCTAAAGTCACCCCTGGTCCACCTTTATGGCGATATCTCGAAAAGGCGAACACCTATAGAACGAAGGCCCACTCCCTTTTAAAATACTCATTAACACCTTTCTTTTGATACCCATATTGTACAAACAAATTCTAGGGTCACCCCTGCTCCACCTTTATGGCGATATCTCGAAACGGCGTCCACATATGGAACTAAGGATTACTCCCTTTTAAAATACTCATAAACACCTTTCTTTTGATACCCATATTGTACAAACAAATTCTAGGGTTACCCCTGGTCCACCTTTATGGCGATATATCGAAACCGCGTCCACCTATGGAACTAAGGATTACTCCCTTTTAAAATACTCATTAGCACCTTTCATTTGATACCCATATCGTGCAAACGCGTTCTATAGTCACCCCTGGTCCACCTTTATGGCGATATTTCGAAAAGGCGACCACCTATACAACAACCACCACTCCCTTTTAAAACCCTTATTAATACCTTTAATTTGATACCCATATCGTACAACCCTATTCTAGAGTCACCCCTGGTCCACCTTTAGGGCGATATTTCGAAACGGCGTCCACCTATAGAACTAAAGCCCACTCCCTTTTAAAATACTCATTAACACCTTTCGTTTGATGCCCATATTGTACAAACAAATTCTAGGGTCACCCCTGGTCCACATTATGGCGATATCTCGAAACGGCGTCCACCTATGGAACTAAGGATTATTCCCTTTTAAAATACTCATTAACACCTTTTTTTGATACCCATATTGTACAAACAAATTCTAGGGTCACCCCTGGTCCACCTTTGTGGCGATATCTCGAAATGGCGTCCACCTATAGAACTAAAGCCCACTCCCTTTTAAAATACTCATTAACACCTTTCGTTTGATGCCCATATTGTACAAACAAATTCTAGAGTCAACCCTGATCCACCTTTATGGCTATATCCCTAAATGGCATCCACCTATAGATCTATGGCCCACTCCCTCATAAAATACTCTTTAACGCCTTTCATTTGATACACATTCCAGGGTTTCCCTCGGTTAATTTTCCTACATGGTTATTTTCCCTTATGTTGTCACCATAGCTCTCAACTGAGTATGTAATGTTCGGTTACACCCGAACTTAACCTTCCTTACTTGTTTTTTAATAGATAAAGAGTGATTGAAGAGGAAGAACGGATGAACATATTTGGCTGAAAATTGGTGGAGGGGTAGCTTAGAACTAGGAGACAGACATAGGCTAATTTTTATCCCGTTCTGGATAGGGTCTTGAAATCAAAACGTGGACCTGGGTAATCCTGGGATATGTTTGTACAATATGGGTATCGAATGTAATCTGTTGATGAGTGCTTTAGTACAGGGTAGTTTTCATACCTATTGGTGACTAGGGTCTCGAGATTGAGGCCAAAACATGGACCCGGGTACCCCTAGAAAGTGTTTATACAATATGGATAACAAATGAAAGCTGTTGATGAGTGCTTTAGTACAGGGTAGTTTTCATACCTATTTGTGAAGGGTCTCGAGATATAGGCCAAAACGTGCATCAGGGTAACACTAGGATGTGTTTTTACATTATGGGTATCAAATTGAAGCTGTTAATGAGTGCTTTAGTACAGAGTAATTTTTATACCGCTGGGTGACTAGGTTCTCAAGATTTGGGCAAAACCTGGACCCGGATACCCCTAGAATGTGTGTGTAATATGGATATCAAATGAAAGTTGTTACTGAGAGCTTTAAAGTAATTTTCATTGTGAGATTTGATTTAGTTGCATTAACATGGCAAAACTGATAAATGTGCATGCGAAGCCGAAATAAAGACATGAATTAATGATACCCACATAACTATTTACATACGTCCTATTCGATTTGCCTGGTAATAAGGGATGAAGAAGAATGGGAAAAACTTTAGAGAAGAGAAAAGACGGAAGGAGAAGGAGACTGAGAAAGAGATAGAGTGAGAGGAAAATAGAGATAGATGAAGCGAAAAGACGGAGGGAGGAGTGAATAAAAGGGTTAAGGAAAAGTGAGGAGGGGAAGGGGGGGGGCAGAGTTAGACGGAAAAAGTTTATTAAAATGTATGGAGGCAGACCAAATTTAGAGCAGAACAACGTCTGACGGGTCTGCTAGTATGCTATATACGTAAGCATTTGGTGAAGTTTGAAGCTTCTAGCTGTTAAAATGGGTTAAAAATTGCGCAAAATTTCTTATCTGAACAATCGGTTGTATGAGATATATACTATGTATACCACCGATCTGTATGATTTTTTCAGACAACAATATATGCTATACACGTAAGTATTTGGTAAAATTTTAAGCTTCTAGCTGTTAAAATGGGGCTTAAATTGCAAAAAAAAATATATATACTATATATATATACTCTATATATATAATATATATATATACTATATATACCATCATATATATATTTTATATATCACCGATCTCTATGATTTTTTCACACAACAATGTATACTATATACGTAAGCAATCGGTGAAATTTGAAGCTTATAACTGTTAAAATGGGGTAGAAATAGCGAAACGTTTCTTATCTGAACAATCGGTTGTATGAGATATATACTATATATAACACCGATCTCTATGATTTTTTCAGAAAACAATATATGCTATATTTTAAGCATTTGGTGAAAGATGAAGCTTTTAGCTGTTAAAATGGGGCTGAAATTGCGAAAATATATATATAAACTATATATACCACCATATATATACTATATATACCACCGATCTTTACGATTTTTTCAGACAACAATATATGCTATATACGTAAGAATTCGTTGAAATTTGAAGCCTCTAGCTCTTAAAATAAGGCAGTAATTACGAAAAGTTTCTTATCTGAACAATCGGTTGTGGGGATATATACTATATATATACTATAATTAATCAGTCGTCGTCGTCCGGAGAGGACATTTTTTTAATCTCGCCCTAATTATGGCTTAAGAACTAGTAATTTTGCAATGTTTTTATGCATGGTGCATAATAAACTGTTTGAGATATTGACTCTTATAATGTGAATAGTTCGTTGTGATCACAGTGTGTATAGAAAACAACAAACAATTAGTAATTATATCTATTCATTTGTGCATGATTTGTCTAATTATTTAATTAAATATGACTTGCCGTAGTGGGACGAAAGTGGAACGTGCGCAGGGCAAAGTGCAGTGCTCTAATTGTAATGAGCTTTTCCACCTACATTGTGTTGGTATGCAACAGTCTGACTTAGAGTACCTGTTGAGTTCAAATACCCCATTTCTGTGCGATGAGTGTAAAGCAGTGCGCCGTTGTTCTCTTCGATCTCCGCTTAAAAATAATACAACAAGTAATAAGCGCCAATGCAACCAAAACATTGACAAGCAATCTTTTGCGTTGTTGATCGATGAGCTCGCTGAAGTTAAAGCTCTTAATTCTAATATTCTGTGTGTGGTTAATGCTGTGAGAGAAGATAATGAATGCCTTCGCTAAAGTTGAGACTCTTCAAACGGAAATCATTGAATTGCGCTCTATGCTTGCTGAAAATAAATCTATTGTGTCGCACTTGCTATCTGAATTCAGTGAAGTGCATGGTATTGTTAGTGACCCTTTGGCCAAAGAGAAAGTGAGTGGAAAGGAAATAATTGGTAATGGCGTACTCAGTGCAGTCAATACTTCTTATTCTGCAGCTGAGACAGTTTCTGTTCCAACAACAAATATGCCATACGCCTTCGTTGCGGCTTTGTCAACTAGTGTAGTTACTAATACTTCCTCTTCTTATACCTCTTCTTCTGCTTCTACTGGTCAAAAAACAATGCTACCGTCCCCACATGTTGCTGCTTCCGCTACTGGTACTACGACTGCGACCCAGTGTTTCCACCCCATATGAGTGCAACTAATTTAGATGAACCATCTGCAGCTGCTTATAATCAAAGTGATTGGAACACTGTGCGTAAAAAAAAAGAGGTCTAATAAAAGCAAAAATAAGTCCTCTGGTTCTAGTACAGAAAATTCTTCCCAAAGCGATTTAAATTCAAATCTGTTGCAAAATTCTGGTAACAATGCTGATTCCAGGGTAAATATCAAAGCTATCCCACCAAAAATGCAAACGATCGGAAATTAATTAAACCCTTAGTTATTGGGTCGAGCTCCAGGAATGAGTTACGCGCTGTTGTCAGAAGAAAATGGCTCCATATATCTCCTTTTCTACTTCAGCAACAGCTAAACAGGTGAAAAAATATATTGCTAGACATACTGGTATGGAAGAAAACTCCATTATTTGCAGTAGTCTTAGAGGGAAAGGTGTTGATCCAAGCTCTCTGAGACACCTTAATTTCAAGTTAGGCGTTAATGCCAACTCATATGCGATGCAGTTGCGGCCTGAACTATGGCCTGCAAATATTGTTGGACGCTCGTTTAAATTCAAGCCTAAAGGCGACGAAATCCAACCGATGTCCGACGGCAATCGGTTGGGTTACATGGAGGAAATAATCACCTAAGATTATATATGCAGAATATGGCTGGTGTTAAAACAAAATCCCAGCTGGTGCGGCTATTTAGTTCCCATGAAGAATATGATCTTTTCGTCTTCATTGAGACGTGGCTAAATGAAAATTTTTTCAGCGAGGAATATTTTGATCCTATGTTATACAATGTTTTTCGCAAAGATAGAAATTCAAACCGTACTGGTTGTGCACGAGGTGGTGGAGTTCTCATTGCGTTACATTTCAAACAGCATGCTTCTGAAATCATACTGGAAAATAATACTGCGCTATTTGACCAGCTATGTGTATGCATTCGAGGCTCATCAGACCCTGTTTTTGTTTGTACTTCATATATACCGCCCAATAGTAGCCTCGATTTATACACTGCGCATGTCGATAATATTACGTTACTGGCATTGAACAAAGTTGGTGGTGATCATCTCTGCGTTCTGGGTGATTTTAATCTGGGTAATGTTAAATGGTCACAGACTCTATCAAACTCGGCTTCCAGTGAAATATATTTAATAAATAGTTTTTTAAGTATTGATATTAAACAAATTAATCGTTTTTCAAGTAGACTAGGCCGTACTTTGGATTTGATTTTTTTACTAGTAATCTAAATTTTTCACTTTTTGAATGTATTTCTCATATTAAAAATCCTATTTGCATCATGTTCCATTAGTTCTTGATCTGGAATTTTATAAATTTGCCGAAGCTAGTACTACCAGCTCTAATTTTTCTTTTAATTTTAAGAGATGCGATTTTCCGAACTTGAACAATCTTTTGCTGGAAATAAATTGGGATAATTTGTTTTGCAGTCTTGATACCACTAAAATGTTTGAGATACTTAAGTCTACTGTTCTGCAAATTTGTAGAAATGGCATACCCTTGGCTTCCAAAAAGAAATACAAGGTGCTCTGGCATAATAGAGCCTTGATGAAACTTCGGAATTTGAAAAATAAATTTTTCCGTAAATTTAAAAGAACTCAAAATCCAACGTTTTTCGACTTGTATAAAGAGTATGATAAGAAATTCGCGTGTCTGGATAAATTCTTACACAGAAATTATATTTTAAATTTTGAAGAAAACCTTAAATCTAACCCAAAATCATTTTGGAACTTTATCAACTCGAAGAAATCAGTTTCGAATATTCCGTCCTCTCTTTTTCTTGCTGAAAAAGCTGTCGATACTCCGGAGGACGCTGCAAATCTTTTTGCTGAATAGTTTTTGAACAATTTCACTTCAGATTCTGACAATGACGATAATATTACTTTTAATATTCAGGCTTCTATTTACTTATGTAGTGTAGTACTGTCTAAGGAAGATGTTCTTAATGGGCTTATTCGGATTCAGACGCCGACGAGTACCGATAGCGATGGTTTGTCTGCAATTTTGTTTAAGCAATGTGATTCCCTAGTCTATCCACTCTTGTTAATTTTTAATAATTCGTAATCTACAGGTACTTTTATTGATGCGTGGAAATTAGCGTTCATTACACCTATTTTCAAGAGCGGCAATAAAAATGATATTACTAATTATAGACCTATTTCAAAGCTTTCCACCATTAGCTCTTTGAATGCATCATCCAGGATAAATTAAGTTTCTGTGTTAAGAATTTTGTGTGTCCAGAGCAGCATGGATTTTTTCCAGGACGTTCAACTGTGTCTAATTTGACTATTTTCTGGGATGACTGCCTCGCAGCTTTTCAGGCAGGATATCCTTTTTACGCTATCTATACTGACTTTTCCAAGGCATTCGATCGGGTCTCCCATGTTATTTTGATAAAAAAGTTAGCCTGTTTGGGCTTCCACTCAGTATTTTTGAGTTGGATTGAATCCTACCTATTTAATCGTCATTGCATGGTTGTAGTTGATGGGGTTAGGTCTTATCCATTCGTTGCTTCCTCCGGTGTTCCACAAGGTAGAATCCTGGGTCCACTGTTTTTTGTCATGTTTATTAATTATATTCGCTTTTGCTTCTCTAAAGTAAGATTCTTGCTGTACGCAGATGACCTTAAGATATACTTGCCTATTCATAGCCTTCATGATGCGGTACTGTTGCAAGAAGCTTTGGGTAAACTTAGTAATTGGCGTAATAATAATCGGTTATCACTTAACCTAAAAAAGTGCTTTCAAATAATTTTTTCGAAGCGTGTCAACTTGATAGATACCGTGTATCAAATATCAAACTCGCCCCTGTTACGGGTTAGTGAAATTAAGGACTTGGGAGTAATATTTGACTCGAAGTTTTCGTTTTCAAGTCATATTAATGTGTGCATTGCTATGTCGTATTCCTTGCTAGCTTGATAGGCGTCATAGCTTGGATTTCAGTGACCCGTATACGCTAAAGATTTTATATTCCGCGTTTGTGCGTTCCAAGCTTGAGTACGCGTGTTTCATCTGGGCTCCGTATTTTCCTGCCATGTTGCAAGAATTGAACGAATCCAAAAAATATTCGTACACTTTGCATTACGCAGTCTGCGCTTCTCGGATCCTATCCCGACTTATAAAGCTCGTTGCTTATTGATGAACTTAAAATCATTGCAGGACAGGAGGAGAATTTTATCGCTGTCGTTCGTTTTCGATTTGTTACGTGGGGTTGTTGGTTGCCCTGTCCTCTTGGAGAGGATTTTCATTAATATACCGGCTAGAGCTCTTCTTGCTTATGAGTTTTTTCATATTGGTGTTCTTAGGGCTCTTATATTAACATTGTTAACTACTTTACACTTTTATAATTAGCCTATAAGATTCTTTTTTAATTGGCTTAAATAAATAAATAATATAAATAAATAATATATACGACCGACATCATCAATTTTTTCAGACAACAATATGTGCAATATACGAAAGTATATGGTGAAGTTTGAAACTTCAATCTGATAAATTGAGGAAGATATGACAAAAATCCTCTTTTTCTGAAAAATTGGTTGTATGGAGGATATATGCTATAGTGGTCCGATCCGGTCGGTCCAAATACACCCGCTCGCCAAATTTTATCATGATATCTCTAAAAGTGAGGGACTAGTTTGCATACAAACAGACAGACGGACATGGTTAAATCAACTCAGCTCTTCATCCTGATTATTTCGGTATACTTAATGGTGGGTCTATATATTTTCCTTTAAGGACTTACAATTTTGGGATTCGTGACGAAATTAATATACCATTTCACTTTCATGAAAGGTATAAAAATAGGTAGGTACTTTGTGCGAGGATGCAAAACTTCACGTTTTTTGTGGTCTGCATGTAAAAACTATGACTACGAATCGCGTATTTCAACAATATATGACGTAAACGTTACTATTTGATGAAATTTGTTGAAATTTGAAGCTTTTAGCCGTAAAAAGGGGTAAAAATGACAGTTTATATGGGGTATATAACATATATATACCACCGGTCTCTATGATTTTTTCATACAACAATATATGCTATATACGTAAGCATTTGGTGAAGTTTGAAGCTTCTAGCTACTAAAATGGGTCAGGAATTGCGCAACGTTTCTTATCTGAACAATCGGTTGTATGAGATATATACTATGTATACCACCGAACTGTATGATTTTTTCAGACAACAATATATGCCATAAACGTAAGTATTTGGTAAAATTTGAAGCTTCTAGCTGTAAAAATGGGGCTGAAATTGCAAAAAAAAATATATATATACTACTAGCAGACCCGGCAGACGTTGTTCTGCCCTAAATTTGGCCTATCTGCATACATTTTAATAAGCTTTTTCCGTCTAATTATGCCCTACCCGTCTACACTTTTTCCTAATCTTTTTATTCACTCCTCCCTCCGTGTTTTTCGCTTCATCACCATCTTCGTCTCATTCTATCTCTTTCCCAGTCTCCTTCTCTCTTTTCTCTTCTCTCAAGTTTTTCTCCTTCTTCTTCATCTCTTATTGCCAGTCCCAGAGGGTGGTATGTATTTTATTCCAGTCCCATTCCGAGTCTCAGTCCCAGTCACACTCCGAATCTCAGTCTCAGTCCTAATCCAGTCACAGCCCGTCTCTGGTATACTTCCCGGAAAATGCATCGTAAATACTAATAGGCAAATTTATTTACGAAATTTCAGGCAAATCGAATAGGACGTATGTAAATAGGTATGTGGGTATTAATTATTCTTGTCTTTAATTCGGCTTCGCATGCATATTTATCAGTTTTGCCAGGTTGATGCGAATAAATCGAATATCACAATGAACTTTAGAGCTCTCACCAACAGCTTTCATTTGGTATACATATTGTATAAACACATTCTAGGGGTACCCGGGTCCGGGTCAACGTGTTGGGCTATATCTCGAGACCCTAGCCTCCCAGTTGTATGAAAATTATCCTGTACTATAGCACGCATCAACAGCTTTCATTTGATATCCATATTGTATAAACACATTCTAGGGGTACCTGGGTCCACGTTTTGGGCTATATCTCGAGACGCTAGCCTCCCAATTGTATGAAAATTATCCTGTACTATAGCACTCACCAACAGCTTTCATTTGATATCCATATTGTATAAACACATTCTAGGGGTACCCGGGTCCACGTTTTGGGCTATATCTCGAGACCCTAGTCTCCCAGTGATATGAAAGTTATCCTGTGATATAGCACTCATCAACAGCTTTCATTTGATATCCATATTGTATAAACACATTCTAGGGGTACCCGGGTCCACGTTTTGACCTATATCTCGCGACCCTAGTCATCCAGGGGTATGAAAATTATCCTGTAGGGGATTTCAAAATCAGATAACCATCATCTCTCCTTCCTGTATCTTTCCTAAAAATTTCATGGCAGTCTTTCTATCCGTTCTCGAGTTATGGAGTGACAATCAAAATGTACATTTCTTTTTATATATATAGATATACCACCGATCTCTATGATTTTTTCAGACAACAATATATGCTATACACGTAAGCATTTGGTGAAATTTGAAGCTTCTAGCTGTTAAAATGGTGCTGAATATGATTTTTTTACACAACAATATATACTATATGCGTAAGCAATTGTTGAAATTTGAAGCTTACAGCTGTTAAAATGGGGTAGAAATTGCGAAAAGTTTCTTATCTGAACAATCGGTTGTATTAGATATATAAGCATTTGGTGAAATTTGAACATATCTAAACGTTTTTAAGATAAATATAAAATAAAAACAAGTAAGGAAGGCTAAGTTCGGGTGTAACCGAACATTATATACTCAGTTGAGAGCTGTGGAGACAAAGAAGGGAAAATCACCATGTTGTAAAAAGAACCTAGGGTAACCCTGGTATGTGTTTGTATGACATGTGTATCAAATGGAAGGTATTAAAGAGTATTTTAAAGGAAGTGGGCCATAGTTCTATAGATGGACGCCATTTAGGGATATCGCCATAAAGGTGGACCAGTGAAATATTCGTAATTGAAAGACGTTGCACGTTTGATTGTGCGACATTAAGTCTCTGCTTTATTGAATAAATTATTGTCTTTTATACTAATTTACTTAACCTATACATTCATAAATATCTTAATACTAATAACTAAAAATAAGTACATAGGAAATGGGTTATGCATACATGTACGTTTGTATACAGTCTTTGTATACATGTAGTTTTGTATGCATAACTCCATACATGTAGTTTTGTACAATTTGCAGCGTCAGCAGATCAGTTTGAATATTTTGGTATTTTCCCACAATTAGTTGAATGTTTGTATGTATATTACAATGGGTTGTGTGTTTATATGTATAATTTATTAACTGTGATATGTGTCTCATATTCGGCATTCCGTGCCGTCTGGGTTAGTTCAATAATTGTAATATGATTATTACTAAAATATATTTGAATTTGTTATGCGTAAAGCCGCAAGTATGTTACAGTAGGTGTGGCATATAATGATACAATACAGTGTGTGACGTATAATGCTACACCATCCACCTTAGAAAAAAAAGTGTTATATAATTGTTTTGTGAACAATTGTATAAGACTTTTTGTCATATTTTCAATTGTTTTGATATTTTGATTGTAGTGAAAGAGGTTGTTTGCTTTGCTTTTGATCTGTTGACCTTGCTATTTTTATTGTTATAATTATTGTTTACGTATATTTTTTGTTTTGTATAAGTCCATTTTTTTTCAACATTTTAGACTTTTAGATATAGAAAATAATTTTACTTATTTTTTCAAAATTTTAAATGTAATAATTATTTTTCATATAAAGAATTTTAAAATTTGTTTTGCACAGCCGGTCTTTAAGAGCGTCGACTCACTTAAAAATCGGCATGTTCCTACAAATCGAGTAAATTGGAATATTTATTTTTATATTATTTCCAAGAGAAATTAATTCCTTAATAATAATTGCTATTATTATTAATTTCTAAATTATTTTTATAGTTCCTACCATTATTTATTCTACCATTACTTATTAATTTATGCAAATCAGTTTCCTATAGAAATAATTTTTATTATTTATTTACCTAAGGTTAGAGAAGAAGAAACCTTGCTATTAATATTTTCTAATCTATTGGGGATTTTGAAATAAGACTATTTCTTACTACTATTCAATTCTATTTAGCGTAAAAATATTTCCTATTACTATTTTATCGGAGTTTTCCTAAGATTATGATTTCTATAAACGTTGTTTTTATGGCTGAAACACTTCATATTTATATACATATTTTTAACACCTTTTCATTGTTATATTATTTTATTAGGGTTACATTTATTTATTCGGAAAATTTTGTAGCTGTAGCTGGTGGAAGAGCGAGGTAATTTGTATTTGTTGTAGTAGTTTAGCTGGTTAATGGAAAGAAGGTACAGTGGATGCAAAATTATTCTATCTTTTAATTTATTTTTCTTATTTTTCCAGCAATTTATTTGATCTTATTTGTCATGCGATTTCTGCGGCGGCCACCAGGACAGAATCGTCATAACTTTTATGAAGAATTAATTTTTATTTTTATACCGGGATTTGTCACGTGCACAACCTCTTTGGTTAATGCATATATTCTATTTTAGAGAACTATCAATTATTGTTTTACATTTGCCTACTCGAGTAAATAATCAATTATTTTTCACCAATTTGTCCCTGAGGACAACTGTGTTTTTCATATAAATACCAAGTCCTGTATTGGCGGCATTTGTACAACGTGTGTACAGCCTGATAAGTAATTGTCCTAAGTCAATTTTATCATCTACAATCAGGTTTCTTGTATTTCCTACGCTACCATTTTTCTATCCTAAGATGAAAACTAGCGCGACATGTCTTATTGCAAATTTATATAGCGCTTTAACATATATATTTAATATAGGTTCTCTTTGTGACTTTTCTTCATTTTAGTTGTTAATATTGGCTGGGTAGAAAAATTATTTGTATATATTTTTATTTTTTTTTCATTAGGTTTTGCTTACTTCCACTGTCCTAGATTTTCCTATTGCTTCATGACTATTTTTGTCAGGAGCCATCAAAGGAATTATGCTAATTTTTTTTTGATTTGCTGTTCGCTTTAGGCAGGGTTGCCTTTACTGTCGATTGTGACATTTTGGGTTTGAATTTATCGCTCTTCCTCAGTTTTGGTTTGGTACTGGTAATGGGTTAGATACGAGTTGTGGCGGGTTTTACCTGCCTAAATTTGTGCTTCATATAGTTTTTGAGCATCATGGCTATTGTGATGATTAATAGCATGAATACGCAACCTATAATTGCTAACCAAACATCCGGGATGTTCGGAGTACTTTCTGTATCTACCCTAGTTGATGGCTCATACTTGATTATTTTGTTATCTCTTGTTTCAGAGCTTTCTTTTCCTATTTCGTAGCCAGCTATGGCTACCATAATGCCTTGGGCTATTTTTGTCCACCAAGACATCTTGAAGGTTTTAATAGGAAGTTAGATATTTTTGTTTTATAAAATTTTTTTTTCAGGTGCTACCTAACATTTGGAATTGTTGGGGAACACTTTCCTCATCATTCGCATTATTTCTTCCACCCTGGTAGTGGGGTTTATAATGTCCTCAATTGTGGGTTCCCGTTCCATACCTATTGTCTTCCAAAATTTCTTTAAACTCTCTAGTTCTTTGGGTAGGTCCCTAGTGTGTCGGGTATTTTCATCCCACCAATAGAGAGGAAGGTCTGAGGAGTTTCTTTGCATTTTAATAGTAATGGACAGAGTAATTTAAATTTTTAAATTTTATTAAAATGTTCTATGGGATTTCTCTAGAGGTTATAGAAGTGTCCTAAATATTCCAATTTACTTTTCTTTTACTTTTAAAGTAAATTTTTATATTATTTTTTTTTCAAAAGAAATTGTTTCTACACACTTTTTTTTCAAAATTAAATAGTGCAGTTTTTCTATATATTTTAAAGGAAATTTGTTCAATGTTTAAAAAAAGAATTTTCAATTAATTTTATTTCCTACTTAAAGAGAGAAAAAAAAATCCTAAGCAAAAACTTTCGTTTTTGCTAATGGTTTAGCGTCCCTGAGGCCGCTCAATTGATTCTAAAAATGTATACTTAAATATTTATAACTCCTTGTCGGTCTGGATGTAGTTTGCCGTTAATTTGCTGTTGCTGAAGATTTCCAACATTTATTCCACCTCTTTTGCTTATATTTGATCCGTCATTTTTATTCCAGCTTGCTTACGTTTTTATTTGATCCGTTCTCCTTATTGCCTTTTTATTCCACTTCGCTTATGCGTTTACTTGATCAGTCATCCTTCGATTCTGATTTGCTCCAATTTTCATAACTGATGATTTTGGTTTTAATTTGTTCAGCTCCTGATGATGTTAGCAAAAAATTTTTTGAATCCTCTTTGTAGCGTAAAATATCTTCTTTCTTTGTATCTTGTTACGTTCAGGACTACTTTAGTTTGGCAGGATCTTTAGTCCTTTCTTTTCAAATTCTTGGCAGTTAGTGAGCTGTTTGTGAGATGGCAGGATCTCTGTCCAGGCAAGATCTAGCGAATTTTGCTTATGAGCAAATTTTCAGCTAAGTTAAGATCAAGCTGGCAGGATCTTCTCCAGTCAGAACGTTTTAGCAGTTGTGCTGATTTTTGTTCTGAGCTGGCAGGATCGCCATGAAATATTCGTAATTGAAAGACGTTGCACGTTTGATTGTGCGACATTAAGTCTCTGCTTTATTGAATAAATTATTGTCTTTTATACTAATTTACTTAACCTATACATTCATAAATATCTTAATACTAATAACTAAAAATAAGTACATAGGAAATGGGTTATGCATACATGTACGTTTGTATACAGTCTTTGTATACATGTAGTTTTGTATGCATAACTCCATACATGTAGTTTTGTACAATTTGCAGCGTCAGCAGATCAGTTTGAATATTTTGGTATTTTCCCACAATTAGTTGAATGTTTGTATGTATATTACAATGGGTTGTGTGTTTATATGTATAATTTATTAACTGTGATATGTGTCTCATATTCGGCATTCCGTGCCGTCTGGGTTAGTTCAATAATTGTAATATGATTATTACTAAAATATATTTGAATTTGTTATGCGTAAAGCCGCAAGTATGTTACAGTAGGTGTGGCATATAATGATACAATACAGTGTGTGACGTATAATGCTACACCAGGCCTGACTCTAGAATTTGTTTGTACAATATGGGTATCAAATGAAATGTGTTAATGATAATTTTAAAAGGGAGTGGTCCTAAGTTCTATAGGTGGACGCCTTTTCGAGATATCGCCATAAAGGTGGGCCAGGGGTGACTCTATAATTTATTTTGTACGATATGGGTATCAAATGAAAGGTATTAATGAGTATTTTAAAAGGGTGTGGGCCTAAGTTCTATAGATGGACGCCTTTTCGAGATATCGCCATAAAGATGGACCAGGGGTGACTCTAAAATTTGTTTGTACGATATGAGTATCAAATGAAAGGTGTTAATGAGTATTTTAAGAGGGCGTGGGCCTTAGTTCTATATGTGGACGCCTTTTCGAGATATCGCCATAAAGGTGGACCAGGGGTGACTATAGAATTTATTTGTACTATATGGGTATCAAATGAAAGGTGTTAATGAGTATTTTAAAAGGGAGTGGGCCTTAGTTCTATAGGTGGACGCCTTTTCGGAATATCGTTATAAAAGTGGACCAGGGTTGACTCTAGAATGCGTTTGTACAATATGGGTATCAAACGAAAGGTGTTAATAAGTGTTTTAAAAGGGAGTGGGCCTTAGTTGTATGGGTGGACGCGTTTTCGGGATATCGCCATAAAGGTGGACCAGGGGTGACTCTATAATTTACTTTGTACGATATGGGTATCAAATGAAAGGTATTAATGAGTATTTTAAAAGGGTGTGGGCCTAAGTTCTATAGATGGACGCCTTTTCGAGATATCGCCATAAAAGATGGACCAGGGGTGACTCTAGAATTTGTTTGTACGATATGGGTATCAAATGAAAGGTGTTAATGAGTATTTTAAAGGGCGTGGGCCTTAGTTCTATATGTGGATGCCTTTTCGAGATATCGACATAAAGGTGGGCCAGGGGTGACTCTAGAATTTTTTTGTACGATATGGGTATCAAATGAAAGGTGTTAATGAGTATTTAAAAAGGAGTGGGCCTTAGTTCTAAATGTGGACGCATTTTCGAGATATCGCCATAAACGTGGACCAGGGGTGACTCTAGAATGTGTTTGTACGATATGGGTATCAAATTAAAGGTATTAATGAGGGTTTTAAAAGGGAGTGGCCCTTAGTTGTATATGTGAAGGCGTTTTCGAGATATCGACCAAAATGTGGACCAGGGTGATCCAGAACATCATCTGTCGGGTACCGCTAGTTTATTTATATATGTAATACCACGAACAGTATTCCTTCCAAGATTCCAAGGGCTTTTGATTTCGCCCTGCAAAACTTTTTCATTTTCTTCTACTTAATATGGTAGGTGTCACACCCATTTTACCAAGTTTTTTTCTAAAGTTATATTTTGCGTCAATAGGCCAATACAATTACCATGTTTCATCCCTTTTTTCGTATTTGGTATATAATTATGGCATTTTTTTCATTTTTCGTAATTTTCGATATCGAAAAAGTGGGCGTGTTCATAGTCGGATTTCGGCCATTTTTTACACCAATACAAAGTGAGTTCAGATAAGTACGTGAACTGAGTTTAGTAAAGATATATCGATTTTTGCTCAAGTTATCGTGTTAACGGCCGAGCGGAAGGACAGACGGTCGACTGTGTATAAAAACTGGGCGTGGCTTCAACCGGTTTCGCCCTTTTTCACAGAAAACAGTTATCGTCCTAGAATCTAAGCCCTACCAAATTTCACAAGGATTGGTAAATTTTTGTTCGACTTATGGCATTAAAATTATCCTAGACAAATTAAATGAAAAAGGGCGGAGCCACGCCCATTTTGAAATTTTCTTTTATTTTTGTATTTTGTTGCAACATATCATTACTGGAGTTGAATGTTGACATAATTTACTTATATACTGTAAAGATATTAACTTTTCTTTTAAAATTTGAATTAAAAAAATTTTTTTTAAAAGTGGGCGTGGTCGTTCTCCGATTTTGCTAATTTTTATTAAGCAGACATATAGTAATAAGAGTAACGTTCCTGCCAAATTTCATCATGATATCTTCAACGACTGCCAAATTTCAGCTTGCAAAACTTCTAAATTACCTTCTTTTAAAAGTGGGCGGTGCCACGCCCATTGTCCAAAATTTTACTAGTTTTCTATTCTGCGTCATAAGTTCAACTCACCTACCAAGTTTCATCGCTTAATCCTTTTGGTGATCGCACTTTTTCGATTTTTCGAAATTTTCGATATCGAAAAAGTGGGCGTGGTTATTGTCCGATATCGTTCATTTTAAATAGCGATCTGAGATGAGTGCCCAGGAACCTACATACCAAATTTCATCAAGATACCTCGAAATTTACTCAAGTTATCGTGTTAACGGACAGACGGACGGACGGACGGACGGACATGGCTCAATCGAATTTTTTTTCGATACTGATGATTTTGATATATGGAAGTCTATATCTATCTCGATTCCTTTATACCTGTACAACCAACCGTTATCCAATCAAAGTTAATATACTCTGTGAGCTCTGCTCAACTTAGTATAATTAGGTAGGTATTTTGTGTGAGGATGCAAAGCGTTTTTTGTGGTCTGCATGTAAAAACTATGACTACGAATCACCACGTATTTCAACAATATATGACGTAAACGTTATTATTTGTTGAAATTTGAAGCTTCTAGCCGTAAAAAGGGGCAAAAATGACAGTTTATATGGGGTATATAATATATTGGTGAAATTTTAAGCTTCTAGCTGTTAAAATGGGGCAACAATATATGACGTAAACGTTACTATTTGATGAATTTTGAAGCTACTAGCCGTAAAAAAAGTGCAAAAATGACAGTTTATTAGGGGTATATAATATATATACCACCGATCTCTATGATTTTTTTAGACAACAATATGTGCTATATACGTAAGCATTGGGTGAAGTTTGAAGCTTCTAGCTGTTAAAATGGGTCAGAAATTGCGCAAAGTTCCTTATCTGAACAATCGGTTGTATGAGATATATACTATATACATATACCACCGATCTCTATGATTTTTTCAGAAAACAATATATGCTACACACGTAAGCATTTGGTGAATTTGAAGCTTCTAGCTGTTAAAATGGTGCTGAAATTGCAAAAAAAAATATATATATAGTATATCTATATATAAAAAAGGAAGTGTACATTTTGATTGTCACTCCATAACTCGAGAACGGATAGAAAGATTGCCATGAAATTTTTAGGAAAGATACAGGAAGGAGAGATGATGGGTAGTTGATTTTGAAATCCCAAATCGGTTTAGCCATTCTTGAGTTATGATTTTTTTAGAAAAAATTAAAAATTTGAAAAACAAAGTTTACATTTCGGTCCGACCTAACGAAAAAAATCGATCCAACCTATTACAAGTTAATTTCATTGACAGCATACAAATGTTAAACAGATGAACCTGTCCAAATGCAAATGTTTATCAATCACTTTCTTCTGATGGTTATATTATTCACGCCTGCCTTTCCAACATATCTTCGTTAAGTTAAAATTTGCATACATACAAACACACACTCCCACTCATCGCACGCATTCATGCTTTTGTTGTACAACGCAACGTCACCGTCTTCGCTTTTGTTTTTCGCATTTTTTTTTATCATTTTGCTATTATCGCATATTCCTCAATGCACTGCACTCCCACCCACTACCACTCCCACTGCACTCCCACTCACACTGCAGCAACATAATGCACACTCACCTGCACTAATATAACTTTGCCTATATACTCTTCGCACTCATCGCTTATTTTGTCAACATTAAATAGCAAGACTTTTCCATGGAAAATTCCTAAACATAAATTCTGCTGCCTAAATTGAATTTTTTCTTAGCATGTAAGATCATGGAATTTGTAATCGTCAAAGAGTTACGACAAAATAAAGCCATATAAAACCAAATTTCGTTTGCCTATTGATTTGGCATATATTTAGATGTACAAAGCGCTCTACATTTCTCCAACTATTATTAATTTAAAAAGTGATTTTAAGTGTGTTCAGTGCAAGAAAACATAGTTAAAAAAGATTTTTTCCATAATTTCATCTTATGCATCAAAATGCCACCAACAAGACGATCAACTATAAGTCGACGTACGCGTAATTCTACATATAGATTTAATCAAAGGAGAGCGCAAATTGTAGAGGAACGCTCACAGCAAAACCAAGTATAACAATTACGAAACGCACGTTGTCATAGATCGACAGATCTAAATCCATTAAATCCAGCATCGAGAGGAACGACACGACTTTCACGCCGTGCTGCGCAAGAGATGGAATACGCTGCTTTCGCTTACAATAGCGAAAATGATGATAGTGAACATGCCAATATTGGTGGAATGGCGGTGAGATGTCCACATTGTGATGCAGCCAAATTTCAGGATTAAACGCCTGGCATGTGTTGTGCTAATGGAAAAGTGAGACTACCAGCATTTGAATCTCCCCCCGATCCACTTCATTCATTCATTTTTGGAACGTCGCAAACGTCTAAGCATTTTTTGTCTCACATTCAAGAATACAATGCAGCATTTCAAATGACTTCTTTTGGTGCGACCAAAATTGTAAGAGACAATTTCATTGGCGGCCACCCTGGTGTGATGGTAGCGTGCTCCGCCTACCACACCGTATGCCCTGCGTTCGCACCCCGGGCAAAGCAACATCAAAATTTTAGAAATAAAGTTTTTTAATTAGAAGAAAATTTTTCTAAGCGGGGTCGCCCCTCGGCAGTGTTTGGCAAGCGCTCCGGGTGTATTTCTGCCATGAAAAGATCTCAGTGAAAACTCATCTGCCTTGCAGATGCCGTTCGGAGTCGGCATAAAACATGGAGGTCGCGTCCGGCCAATTTGTAGGGAAAATCAAGAGGAGCACGACGCAAATTGGAAGAGAAGCTCGGCCTTAGATCTCTTCGGAGGTTATCGCGCCTTACATTTATTTTATTTAATTTCATGCCGACATTTAAGGTAATTACTTCATGCGGAATATCATATGAAAATTGCGATCTGAGCAGCAATTTTTTGATTTGTTCAAGAATTCGTATCCAGTATCTAATTACATTTAAAAAAAATATTACAGATTCAAGGTCAGATTTATCATCGAGCTGGATCCTTATTGCCGTATCCTGATGCTGATCATCAATTTGTGCAAATCTATTTTATCGGAGATGCAAATTGTGAATTGGATCGACGTTGTACAATTGCTGCGCATGCAAGGCGACAAATTGTTTCTGAACTTCAAACCTTCTTACATTAGTACAATGAATTAATTCGATTGTTTAAAACCGCTCTCGATCGTATGCCATCTGATGATCACAGAATCGTTATAAGGGCTGACAAAACGCCCTTTGGAGAGCATGCGAGATGATTTAATGCACCAACAATTGATGAAGTAGCAATTGTGATTGTTGGAGACCAGTTTCAATCTCGCGATATTGTGCTACATCGAAGAAAGGAAGAATAACGGCGTGTTTCAGAGCTTCACCGCAGCTATGATGCATTACAATATCCATTATTGCACTGGAAAGGTGACGACGGCTATCATATCAATATACGAATGATAGATCCACGAACCGGTAAAATTAAATGAATTCAATTTAATATGTATTGTATTTATTTCGTAACAAGAAGACAAGACTTAAATTTTCTGATAATGTAGGTATTCATCATAGGTCGTGACGTACAAAGAACAGTTAGTGCGATGAATTATTATTCGTATAGATTCATGATTCGCCCACAAGAAGACAACTTTATTATGCGATGTGGCAAACTTTTCCACCAATACGTTGTTGACATGTATGCGAAAATTGAAGCAGAACGCTTTAATTATCTTCGATTCAATCAAGCCAAATTACGATCGGAAGAATACATACACTTGCGAGATGCAATAGTGAATGATGACAATGTTAATGATATCGGACGTTTAACAATTTTACCATCGACATATGCTGGCAGTCCGCGCCACATGCACGAATATACGCAAGATGCAATGTCATACGTTCTCAAATAGGGTCGTCCCGACCTATTCATAACATTCACATGCAATCCACAGTGGTCTAACATAAAAAACAATTTATTTGATGGTCAGAATCCAACAGATCGACGCGATATAACAGCACGTGTATTTCGACAAAAAGTAAGAGCACTGATGGATTTGATTATCAAATTGCGAACTTTTGGGGAGGTGCGTTGCTGGATGTATTCGATTGAATGGCAAAAGAGAGGGCTGCCGCACGCGCATATCTTGATATGGCTGGTTCGTAAAATAACACCCGATCAAATTGATATCATTATATCAGCTGAAATTCCAGACGAAATCAGTGATCCAGAATTATTTGAAGTTGTCACGAAAAATATGATCCATGGCCCTTGCGGACAGATAAATATGAATTCGCCATGCATGATAGATGGAAAATGTTCAAAACGGTATCCAAGATCATTAACTTCGGATACTATTACAGGTGCCGACGGATACCCGTTGTACCGACGTCGGTCACTGGAGGATAATGGCCATACAACAATTAAAATACGCAATCAAGACGTTGAAGTTGATAATCGTTGGATTGTGCCTTATTCTCCACTATTGTCAAAAGTATTTCAGGCTCAAATAAATGTTGAGTACTGCAATTCTGTGAAATCGATTAAATACATTTGCAAATATGTGAACAAAGGCAGTGATATGGCTGTTTTTGGAGTAGCTGGTGACCATAGCATTGATGAAATCGCACAATATCTAATGGGGCGCTACATTAGCACTAATGAAGCTCTTTGGAGAACTTATTCATTTCCAATTCATGAGCGATATCCTGCCGTGGTTCATTTGGCTGTTCATCTTGAAAATGGCCAAATGTGTCTTTTACCGATGCAAATGTACAGCAGAGAGCAGCACAACCACCAGCAACAACATTAACTGCATTCTTTCAAAGCGATGCCAAAGCGATAACTTTGCCAGAACGTTGCTGTATTCAGATGTAACGCATTATTTCACTTGGACTGCAAAGAAATGGCAACGACGTAGACAAGGAACACCTCTTGATGGCCATCCGAGTGTTTTTTTTGCAGATTTTTGAGATTGTTGTTAGTAAATATTGTTGGGCCACATTCATTTCAACATTTGCGAAGAGTGAATGGTCATTTATGTATGACGTATCGTGAAGCATGCGAGCAATTAGGTTTGCTTGAAAATGATGCGCATTGGGATTTATGCTTCACGATGCATCGATTGCTTCTTCTCCACATCAAATACGTACCTTATATGCCATAATCGTGTCAACATGTTTTCCATCAAATCCTATTGAATTGTGGAATAAATACAAAGATTTTATGGCCGAAGACTATTTGATTCGAATGCGTCATCACACAAGAAACACTGGTTTGCTGATTTCATTGGAAATGTATAATGAAGCATTGATAGCGATTGAAGATATGTGCCTTACGCTTGCAAATAAAGGATTAGGGCAAATAAGTTTTTCACCACCCAATCGTCCAATGCATAGTTTATTTGATCGAGAATTGCAATGTGAACAACAGTCTGATCCCAATTAATTGCAAACATTTGTGAATTTGAATGTTCCTAAATTAAATGACCATCAAAAACATGTCTATGATACCATCATCCAAGCGGTACAAAATGAAGTCGGTGGATTATAATTTTTTATGCGCCTGGTGGTACGGGAAAAACATTTGTGATATCACTCATTTTGGCAGCCATTCGATCGCAACGAAAAATTGCATTGGCACTTGCTTCGTCGGGAATCGCTACTACTCTATTGGATGGTGGACGAACAGTGCACTCTGCATTACGATTGCCATTGAATGTGCAGGTATGCTTATATTTATTGATTGATCACTTTAAAATTTAATCAATATTAATTAAAATGTAATTATTTTCAAATTAACAGGTGATTGAACATCCCACATGCAATATCTCAAGAAATTCTGCGATAGCAAACGTTTTGCAACAAGCAGCAATTATTCTATTGAATGAATGTACAATGATGCATTAAAAATCGCTGGAAGCATTACACCGTATGTTCGGCCTGAGTGCGTCGTAAACCGGCAGTGGGTAGGCGCACAAAGGTCGATCTCGGGGTTGGTGTGATGGTTCACTCAGAATAAAATAAAAGAACACAAGAGGAATTCCTCGTTATAAAATAATATTTAATTAGAAAGTAAAAGGAAAATATACAATCGGTATATTGTTACCTTAATGTCGAAATTGACGATGGTGATCCTGGGCGTTGTGAACTGCTTGGCGGTCGATCATAAAAGAGGCCGGTTGTCCCGTTGAGGACAACCGCTAAGCCGCGAAAAGAGTGCTCAGGTGTTAGGAAGGGGAAAAGCCACACACACAACCACCCCCACATATACGTGCATGGGTGCTGACAACCGGCACACACACGTGCATGTGTATGAAACGCATGCATGTGCATGCATGCACACAAATGCGGCGTGAGTGTGGGTGGCTGGAAATACCATTAGAACTTTAGGGAGGGGCGCCGCCAATCAGGTAAACGTTAGGCATTGGGCCTAAACATGCCGCCCCTCTTGCGGTACGCAACCTCACAGTCCTCCAAGGATCACCGAGCGTGAAGAAGAAAAGAAAAAATAAAAAACTTATAACTAATTATATCTAACTTAACATAACTACGGCCAGTCCGCCGGCTTGGCGGCACGCAAGATGGTTTGCGTAGTGTGCGAGCTTGGTTGATGATGCCTCGGTCATTCGCCACTTTTCCCGTCATGGTTAGAGGCCTGAGCCATGTTTGCCTAGACCTAGGGATTGCGAAAAGAAGTAAGAAGATATATGTGTTGATATTTCTTGCCGTTTATTACAAATCCATTGGAAATGAACAAACAAAGAATTTTTATGAAGAAAATTCAATAAAAATAACGTATTGTAACGATAAAAGATTGTAAACGCACACCTCCATTGTGAATTCATACAAGTGGCGAAGGTTTGATAAAAACGTTCGCAATAGTAAACAGCCTCGATCACCTGTTCAATCCCTCTTTGATTACTTAAATCATTAGCTTAACAGTGGTTTTCAAACATTTTTGTAGACGACCGGTATATTGCTTTATTTACATATTTCAAAATGGCTGCATGGCTGGTTGCTCAAATTAATCTATAAAGTTGATTTTAGAAATGAATATTAGTATGTAGTCTGATTTTCTATATACACATTTAAAGGAAAAGCTGATTTGAAACACAAATGTGCAATTTATGGCACTTCAATTTAATAACGGCTAGCAAAACACAAACCTTTCTTCCATTCTCTGGCCATTCGCGACAACCGTTCTCCCTGTCAGCTATTATTTGACGGAAAGGTATGAGCTAGCAAAGGACCAAACGTGGTGGGCAGAGATATTCTTGTCCGTAAACAAGTGTGGAAAACGTTTTCCTGTGGGGAGCAATTTTAGCCATAATAATCGATGTGCCAATGGTCATTATTGATAGTATTACTTCGGAAATTTGGTTATCGCAACATTGAATCTAGTCATTTATAACGTATTCACTAGTCATGGACCGAATATATTTTGTACGGAACCAGATTCAATGAATTTCAATATAATTTAGCTACTATTCCGAATTACTCGAATTGTGTTAGTGACTGATTATTTTGTGGTACTAAAACAAGATCAACACTTAAGTTTCCACGGTATGTATCATTGGCGCCACTTTACCTTTGGTTGTACGTTTCGCAACAACGGTAAATGGTGTATTAACATTGTATTATGATGTGGCTGGTGAGGATGCATTACATGTTTGCATGGAAACGGTACGTTCTCCTGCGGGTGAGGAACCTGCAATTCGTCGAAGGAGTTTACAGACCACGCAACACCATGTGATAACGTGAGAAAGTCAACCTCTTTATATCTATCACGTTTAAGTGATTTATCAATCATAGAGGTAGACACTGATTTAACCGGACTATTGCTAGCGGACATATAGGGTAGGGTGTAGGAACCGCGTCTACGTGGTGGTATGGTGCGTATGCCATTGGGATTTTTGACGATGCGCGCTGTTGCAAAACCGATAACCAATTTATGTTCTATAGCGCGACGATCACTTGAATCAACAGTTTCTTATCACTCACAGATACGACATCGATTTCCTCATCAGAATCAGAGGTTGTATACGCCGAATTCGACAAATCATCGATGCCTTCCTTACAACGCGTGTAACTGTGATCACTGTGACAGTGGGCTTGTGCAGCATTATGATGACTCCTGCTCGCTTGACTCGACACTGGTGATGTACATCCATATGATGATTCTCCATCAAGCAATGACGATGCGGAACCATATCCAGAATTAGCTGTACTCTCTTCATCCTCATCCGATTCACAATCAGATGTGGCAGAATTTATTAACATTGATGTCGTCACCAATGACGAACTTTTCGGATGATGCAGTCCTTTATTATTTTCATCGCGCATTATCACATCGAGCACTTCATGTATATCAGGATGATCAGAGGTAAGGGGGTAAATGGATCTTATCTTTACTTGTATCTTGTAATTCTTTGCTTATATTATCGATTATGCCAGCATTTAGTTATATATTATTGCTACCCATCATACAGGCGCCTAAGTCAATATTGGTCTGTTTAAAGTATGTGGCCTCGTCATATAGTGAGGGCGGAGTATCCGGCAGCTCGTATGTAATTGTATCCAGCGACGACGCTTCTGCTGTTAACATTTTGTTGGCCCGTTGATTTGTTGTTGTTGGGTAAATGTAATGTCGAAAGTTTATGTTGCAATTGTTGATGTTTTTTGTAATTTACTTTGGTGCTGCTGCATTTGTTGTTGCTGCTGTGTAGGATTATTGGTTTTACGTGGCAGTGAAGTGCCAGGCGGTATGTTGCATACTTTGTATTGACGAGTACGATGCCATTGACGTTGACTTAATTTGCATCTGTGACAGTTGCGGTGGTGTCACTGTAGTGCGCACATTTGGTATGCTATGTTGTTGCAATGTCCGTCAAACCCAACTATGCATTAAATTTTACACTGGGCGGACACACCAAAGCTGTATCCCCCCATCGGGTTAGGGGGTCAGAATATACCCGCGGTAGGCATGCCTGTCGTAAGAGGCGACTAAAATAACAGATTCAAGGGGCTGTGTAGCGCAATCCTTCGAGTTGCCAGCGCAATACACAGCTTCTCCAAACCCAATTGTCAACCTCACCCATCTACGGCGAATCCCGTTTCACCAACAGGCGAGGCCCCGGCGACCCCAAGCTCATCATGGAACTTGAGGTGTGGGGAGGGAGGGATGGCCTGAAGGCTTAATGTGGCCACTTAAATCGTCCCGAGATGGTCGGGCTAGCACCTTCATGGTGCTGTGTTATCGGAGCGTTACGGATCTGTATCCTTGGCCATTTATAGGGAAATACATGATTTTCAAAAAAAAAGGCTTTTCTAACCGTTTATATTTTTTTTGAACATGGGGTTGGGTTTTAGTTCAAAAATTATGAATGACTTCTGCATTTGTATGATCTCATTCCTACTGCCCCTTCCGGAAATAATTTCAAATAAAATAATATGTAGATAGAAGACAGTGACCACCCCGCTTACGCCGGTTCGATGGATAATTTGAGTCAATTTCTCCTCTTCGTATTTCAAGCACCAAATAGGTGTGCAAAGGAGTTTATGTTAATTCCTTTATGATGCGTTTTAGGGGAAAAAAATATGTCTCTATTCGGAACATTACCACCATTCTTTCTGTGAATGTTTTACACTAATTTTAAAAATAAACTTGCTATGCTAAAACGTAAGCTTTGAAGGCAGTGTTACTAAATAATTTAGTTGTGCAGATCATTTGTAAATATTTGCTCATATTTTCTCAACTTGGAAAATTTCGAACTATTTCCCTAAACGTTTGTTCATAAGAGAGATTACTCGTTGACTTAGTTCATTTGTAATAATCTGCTTCTGCTACTTTGTGAGGCTTATTAGAGCATTATTTATCATAAGCAGTACATGAATTAATTACTTTTTCAATGATGTAACGGCGAATTCATTTGACACTAAGAAGTACTTGTAGCGTTTATACCTCTTATACCGCTGCTGTCTTATGTATGTATTCTACATTGATGATAAACTAAAGAGAGTTTCCATTCCTCTTAAAAGATTATTTGGACAAATTCCTGTTGGCCTCGTGCCCTTGGCCGGGTGCATATGTTCTGTGGCAGATGGGGGATCTGTGTTAGGGTTCGGG
>JARSSU010044647.1:0-24356 GCA_029619165.1 Eurosta solidaginis
ATAACGCATTTTTTTTAAGTCAAATTTTAACAAAAAATTTAATATCTTTTCAGTATAAAGTAAATTGTGTCAACATTCGACTCCAGTAATAATATGGTGCAACAAAATACAAAGATAAAGAAAATTTCAAAATGGGCGTAACTCCGCCCTTTTTCATTTAATTTATCTAGAATACTTTTAATGCCATAAGTCGAACAAAAATTTACCAATAACTGTTTTCTGTGAAAATGGGCGAAATCGATTGAAGCCACGCCCAGTTTTTATACACAGCCGACCGTCTGTCCTTCCGCTCGCCGTTAACACGATAACTTGCGCAAAAAACGAAATATCTTAACTAAACTTAGTTCAGATATTTATCTGAAGTCACTTTATCTTGGTATAAAATATGACCGAAATCCGACTATGACCACGCCCACTTTTCCGATATCGAAAATTATGAAAAATGAAAAAATGCTATAATTCTGTACCAAATATGAAAAAAGAGATGAAACATTGTAATTGGATTGGTTTATTGACGCAAAATATAACTTTAGAAAAAACTTTGTAAAATGGGTGTGACACCTACCATATTAAGTAGAAGAAAATGAAAAAGTTCTGCAGGGTGAAATCAAAAGCCCTTGGAATCTTGGCAGGAATACTGTTCGTGGTTTTACATATATAAATAAATTAGCGGTACCCGACAGATGATGTTTCTGGGTCACCCTGGTCCACATTTTGGCCGATATCTCGAAACGCCTTCACATATACAACTAAGGGCTTACTACTTACTTACTTAATTGGCGCTTAACCGTCTAAACGGTTATGGCCGTCCAACAAGGCACGCCTGTCGCTCCTTCGCCCAGCAACCGGCCCCAATTGTCACACCAAGGGAGTTTAAATCGTCTTCCACCTGGTCCTTCCAACGGAGTGGGGGCCGCCCTCTACCTCTGCTTCCATAGGCGGGTTCCGATAGAAACACTTTCTTGGCCGGAGCATCATATTTCATTCGCATAACATGGCCTAGCCAGCGCAGCCGCTGCGTTTTAATTCGCTGGACTATGTTGATGTCTGCGTATAGCTCATACATCTCATCATTAAATCTTCTTCGTTACTCGCCATCGCCAACGCGAAGAGGTCCATAAATCTTTCGAAGAACTTTTCTCTCGAACACACCCAAAGCCACTTCATCTGCTGTTGTCATGGTCCATGCTTCTGCCCATATAGCAGGACGGGTACGATAAGTGACTTGTAGAGTATGATTTTCGTTCGCCGAGAGAGGACTTTACTTTTCAATTGCCTACCTAGTCCAAAGTAGCATTTATTGGCAGATTGATTCTTCGTTGGTGCAAGTGTTGATGCTGGTTCCCAAATAAATGAAGTCTTTATACAACTAAGGGCTACTCCCTTTTAAAACCCTCATTAATACTTTTAATTTGATATCCATATCATACAAACACATTCTAGAGTCACCCCTGGTCCACCCTTATTGCGATATCTCGAAAAGGCGTTCACCTATAGAACTAAGGCCCACTACGTTTTTAAATACTCATTAAACACCTTTCATTTGATTCACATGTCATACAAACACATTCCACGGTTACCCTAGGTTCATTTTGCTAAATGGTGATTTTTCCTTATTTTGTCTCCAAAGCTCTCAGCTGAGTATGTAATGTTCGGTTACACCCGAACTTAGCATTCCTACTTGTTTTTATAATCAAATGAACATTAATATTTCAAATTGTTCATTTAACGTGAGACCAGACTTCTATTTAACTTTATTCCCATTCTATAGATAAAAGAATAATAAATAAAACAAATACAAATACGCACGAGAGGTCAAAGCATTCTTTAAAAAAAACAAGTAAAGAAGGCTAAGTTCGGGTGTAACCGAAAATTACATACTCAGTTGAGATATATGGAGACAAAATAAGGGAAAATCACCATGAAGGAAAATGAAACTAGGTAACCCTGGAATGTGTTTGTATGACATGTGTATCAAATGGAAGGTATTAAGGAGTATTTTAAAAGGGAGTGGGCCTTAGTTCTATAGGCGGACGCCTTTTCGAGGTATCGCCATAAAGGTGGACCAGGGGTGACTCTAGAATTTGTTTGTACGATGTGGGTATCAAATGAAAGGTGTTAATGAGTATTTTAAAAGGGAGTGGGCCTTAGTTCCATAGGTGGATGCCTTTTCGAATATCGCCATAAAGGTGGACCAGGGTGACTCTAGAATGCGTTTGTACAATATGGGTATCAACGAAAGGTGTTAATGAGTATTTTTAAAAGGGAGTGGGCCTTATTTCTATGGGTGGACGCCTTTTCAAGATATAGCCATAAAGGTGGACCAGGGGTGACTCCAGAATTTTTTGTACGATATGGGTATCAAACGAAAGGTGTTAATGAGTATTTTAAAAGGGAGTTGGCCTTATTTCTATGGGTGCACGCCTTTTCGAGATATAGCCATAAAGGTGGACCAGGGGTGATTCCAGAATTTTTTGTACGATATGGGTATCAAATGAAAGGTGTTAATGAGTATTTTAAAAGGGAGAGGGCCTTAGTTCTATGGGTGGACGCCTTTTCGAGATATGGCCATAAAGGTGGACCAGGGGTGACTCTAGAATTTGTTGGTACGATAAGGGTATCAAATGAAAGGTGTTAATGAGCATTTTAAAAGGGAGTAGGCCTTGGTTCTATAGGTGGACGCATTTTCAAGATATCGCCATGAAGGTGACCAAGGGTGACTCTAGAATTTGTTTGTACGATATGGGTATCAAATTAAAAGGCATAATGAGGGTTTTAAAAGGGAGTGGTGGTTGTTGTATATGTAAAGGCGTTTTCGAAATATCGACCAAAATGTGGATCACGGTGACCCAGAACATCATCTATCGGGTACCGCTAATTTATTTATATATGCAAAACCACGAACAGTATTCCTGCTAGATTCCAAGGGATTTGATTTCGCCCTGCAGAACTTTTTCATTTTCTTCTACTTAATATGGTAGGTGTCACACCCGTTTTATAAAGTTATTTTCTAAAGTTATATTTTGCGGCAATAAACCAATCCAATTACCATGTTTCATCCCTTTTTTCGTATCTGGTATAGAATTATGGCATTTTTTTAATTTTTCGTAATTTTCGAAATCGAAAAAGTGGGCGTGGTCATAGTCGGATTTCGGCCATTTTTTACACCAATACAAAGTGAGTTCAGATAAGTACGTGAACTGAGTTTAGTAAGATATATCGATTTTTGCTCAAGTTATCATGTTAACGGATGAGCGGAAGGACAGACGGCCGACTGTGCATAAAAAACTGGGCGTGGCTCCAACCGATTTCGGCCATTTTCACAGAAAACAGTTAGATATCGTCATAGAGTCTATACCCCTACCAAATTTCACAAGAATTGGTAAATTTGTGTTCGACTTATGGCATTAAAAGTATCCTAGACAAAGTAAATGAAAAAGGGCGGAGCCACACCCATTTTGAAATTTTCTTTTATTTTTGTATTTTGTTGCACCATATCATTACTGGGGTTGAATGTTGACATAATTTACTTATATACTGTAAAGATATTCAATTTTTGGTAATAATTTGACTTAAAAAATTTTTTTCTAAGCGGGCGTAGTCGTTCTCAGATTTTACTAATTTTTAACAAGCGTACATATAATAATAGGAGTCACGTTCCTGCCAAATTTCATCTTAATATCTTCAACGACTGCCAAATTACAGCTTGCAAAACTTTTAAATTACCTTCTTTTAAAAGTGGGCTGTGCCACGCCCATTGTCAAAAATTTTACTAATTTTCTATTCTTCTATCCGTCTTTGGTAATGAATAATCGCACTTTTTGTGTTTTTCGAAATTTTCGATATCGGCGTGGTTTTATTCCGATTTCGTTCATTTTAAATAGCGATCTGAGATGAGTGCCCAGGAACCTACATACCAAATTTCATCAAGATACCTCAAAATTTACTCAAGTTATCGTGTTATCTGACGGACGGACGGACGGACGGACATGGCTCAATCAATTATTTTTCGATACTGATGATTTTGATATATGGAAGTCTATATCTATCTCGATTCCTTTATAGCTGTACAACCAACCGTTATCCAATCAAAGTTATTATACTCTGTGAGCTCTGCTCAACTGAGTATAAAAAAAGAAAAATTTATGTAAATATAATATTTGCAAATACCAGTCGCTGAAGTTGGCGTGAAACTTATTTACAGTAATTTGTGCCTTACCGAATATTTTATTTATTTAAGCACGGGATCAGCGCGCAGAGAGGCGCGCGTGGCTTTGACTTTATACAAATTTAATATTTGCTAGAAGTAGAAACAAAAAAGAAATAATTTGGTTTGTTGTTGAGTTCAAAGAAATTGCTGCTGATGAAGCCAAGAATGACATAACTCAAACATGTAAATACAAGTTACACTCGCGCGCATATATTTGAAACGCATTGGTACAGATCTAAGTTATTTTGCTCTTTTATTCGTCATTTATTAATATTTGTCTTTAGATTACCTGGTTATGTACATATATACGTAAGCTCATACATAAGCACATAAAGCATGACTATTTATTTATTTATTTATTTATTTATTTTTTGCAGAATAATTGAAAAAAAGCACAGTCATATGTGTAGTTTCATACCAAAACGATTTATGACCATGCAACGATCATAAAATTTGGTAAATCAAAGATTTATTTAGAATTAGTATTTTTCCTGAGATATTCATAGCTGAATTCATTGGTCTGGTGTAGCATACAAATTTGGTAATATAGAACTTGTTCACGTTCTCATATGGAATTACCCTTCAAGATACATTCCGCTCATCTAAGAATGCTTTTATGCAAAATTTCGTTTCAGTTAGCAACAGAAAAGATGGCATCGCTAATAGCGTTTTCTTTTCTGAAATAAATTGTTGCCTAAATAAATGATAAAGCCTTAATAGAGTTACTCCTACCCCATTTATAGTGCATCTAAAAAAACACAAATGGCTACCCATGATTTTCACAAACGCACTGTCAATGATAATAAAATTAATTAACAATTATTGCTTCTATTTCAATTTTCTTCGCTAAAAAGTTGTGAAGTAACGGAAATAAATTATCACGATCAGCTGGTTTAGCAGGGTTACACTGCCACACCGTCATTTTATGCAGGGTAAAAGTGTAAAGTTTTGCGTTGCGAGCAAGCAACAATTTTCACAAAAGAACGAAATACCCTGTAAACGCGTTGCCTGCTTTTTAGAATAAAATAAAATATATTTAAAACCCTTGCGCGGTTTGGCAAATTGGCTTGCTAATTTGTCAACTGGTATAGTTAAGATTAAGTCGAGATGCCGAGAACAATTTTTTCGTTCTTATTATTTAGTTTGAGAAATTGGAAAGGTTTTCAATTATTTCCCAACTAAAGACATCTGTAAAAGTAAAACACACCGAATATCTGTAAAGGGTATACGCATGTTGTGAGTTAATGTAGGAGGTCGAGAATAATTAGGGAACTTCCTCCAAAGGAACTTCCTCCAAGAATGTAAGTGAAGCGTAGGAAAGGAAAGGAAGGGAAAGGAGAGGAAAATAAAGGAAAGGAAAAGGAGGGAAAAATTGTAGGGCCGAGAAAAGAAAAGACTAGATGTCAAATCCGAAACTCAAACTTAGGGCGGAACCGGAACTGGACGGCGTGCTAACAATTTGCTGTCAAAGTGCTAATGTTTTGATATATCGATGAGGTATCGGTTTGTTATCGACGTGTTACCCATTTCTTATCGACGTTCGTTTGTTGTAGGTGTGTTACCGATCGATTTTTTAACGAAAAATTGTAGATAAGTTATAAAACTTTCATCGAGAATTTATCTGTATACTACCAAAAAGTTCTCGATATGTTATGAAAAATTTGTCAATATGTTATCAAGGGGCTATCGATTTTTTTCGGAGAGTTACATATTATATATTTATAAATTGTAGATATTTTGTCAAAAAAGTTATTGACATGTTATTGGAAATTTATGGATAACTTATCAAAAAGTTCTAGACATGTTATCGAAAAGTTATCGATTTGTTATCAAAAAGCTTTCGATCATTTCTGTGGTAAATAGGTTATAAAAAATTAATGACTTATTGTCGAAAAGTTATGGGTTTGTTATCGAAGTGTAGCCAATTTGTTATCGAGTTGTCACAAAAAATTTATCGATTTGTTATTGAAGTTTTATCAGTGTGTTATCGGCGTGTTTTCTATGAAGCGGATACCGATAAAACTGCAGTATAAAACCGATGACACCATAACCGACCTATAACAAGCCGATAAGAAACCAATATGATGCCAATGACGTAGCGATAACAAGCCAATGAGAATACGATATCTCAACGATAATATTTCGCTATTGATAATAAAACAATAAATTGTCGGTACCGGTTCCGACGAGCTCGGAATATCAAAACTGCTGCCCCAATTTGCTCTGCAGAATGATGTCTATGTAGATTTAAGGGTTAAAGATATCACGAACTTCGAAAAGATATTTTCACGAGAGCTGCGAATTTCGAAATACGCATAAGACTAGCGAGCTTTTCGAAATTGCATTTAAACGCTTTCACTATATGCAGATAACTCTTCTAAAAGATGACAACTCTGTTGTTTTGGTTCTAGCACTTTCAAAAATTTTACTGGGGGTGCAGTTTTAACATGTGAAAAACGCAGTCTGGAAAATTTGGTTCGTTAGGACCTCTGTGAATTAAGCTAACAATATTTCACATCAAATTTGGCACGTTACACAAGTTTCACGCTTGATCTACTGGTACTTGGAATGGTAGCTACGGCAATATCAAATAAGGTTACATTGCCATACACATATCATGCAAGAGTAAAAAAATTTTGTACACAACTCAGTAGCAAATGTATGCGTGAAACATCAGCATGCGCACTCTATACCTACCATGGAACTACTTCCGTAAGTACAGGTCTTTATTAATTCCGAAAGCATTCAAAGGCACCAAACCTGCATGCATACATCCGCATGTATGATTCTTGTGTACAAAAACACTAGTGCTGAATTTATAAATCGGTATTATTGGACCTAGATATCCATATACAATAACGTTATCATTCATTAAATCAGCAGACATAATGGCATATGGCACAACTTGGAATATATGGACAATTATTATCAAAACAAATCTTGTCGATTTGGTACAATCTCAACTTCCGTACAAAGCTCATCACAGAAGAAACGATGAACCATGCTGAGATCAAACGGTGGATGTTTTTGTTCAATTGAAAATATATGTGACCCGGTCTATGAAAAGGTGGCTTATGACTCAAAAAATTTTTCCACTTTTTTTTGGTTTACATAGCTTTTGAGACACTCTTTCACGTGGTGAAACTAGAAAGTCCTAACTTGCTTAGAAGTGTACTAAAAATGTAGAGAAAGAAGACCACAAATGAAAGACGATGAAGCCTTTGTTTCCTTCGATGCCACTTTGGTTGCTGGTGAAGTATCCTCAGATTTTTTTGATAGCATTTTTTTTGATGGCAATGGAGCCAAAATATCTGTCAGGCACTGGTTTGTGCTTTGCCTTTTGGGCATGACTGTTCATAATACAAAAAAAACTACTAAGAAACTGAAGAAATGCATTGTTTATCTTTAACAGCTGTTTCTTGCAATTTCGTTTTTGAGTCATAAGCCACCTTTTCATAGACCGGGTCACATATGTGTTCCAAGTTGATGGTATCAAGTTACGTTATCTCTAACCATATTTATTACAAACAAAACATTTCATTGGAAGAACATGCATACCGCAAGTATGCATAAAACGATTTCCCACTGAATGCTCATGAATTGCACGTACTTTTTCACTGAAACAGCACGCATACTTTATCTGCGCATAAATATGTTTACAACCAAAAAATATGAATTTTGCATTCTTTTTCACTAGTATAGCATGCATGCTTCGTATATACATTCAACAGCCCAGTTGACCCTTTGATTTTTTTTATTGTCTAGACCGACCAAACCGGTAAGAATTAATGGGCCGTATAATCCAAATATATGGATTGAAGTTGCATCATCTCTCATTATATCAATATAAGCCGCTTTGTTTGCAAGCTTGTGGAAATAAAACGCTAGGTAGATTAGCGAATTGCATAGTAAGTAAGAACACAGGGTAAACTACATAGTTGAGTTAAGTAACCAGTTTGATCCTCTCAAATCAATCGTTTAAGCAACAGTCGACCAAAAACTGGGCGATATTGTGAACGAGCAAACAAAATGTACATACGAATGTGCACAGATTCGAATATAAACTAAATAACAACGTGGCGGCAGGGTGGGTGGCATACATACAAAGAAACACACGCATTCCATTTACTTTGTTTTTTCAGTTTTCTGGTTTAATGTTAAAAACGTAATGTGCCAGAAGTACAAATGTCAAAGCAGCTAAAAAAGTACCGATTAGCTGATCTGCTTTCACCACATATATGTTTTCGGACGTTATGAAACTATTGACATAGGTAGAAAAAGCAGCTGTTTTTGTCACTACATATGCAATGTTTTTTAAACTATATTTATTTATTTCTTTTTTATTTATTTATTTTTTTATTTATTTCCCTTCCATAAAAGTTTTGCGCGTTTATATAGCAAATTGTTCAATTTCTTGAGGCTTTTGATGACAGGCCGCCAACCCAAAATCTATTTTAAAGGGCGTAATGGCCGATTTTTCAGTGCGAGTTTAAACTCTAGTTAAATATGACTAATGTTTAACCTTGCCAATTTGTTCGATAACATAAATTTTCCTGTTCATCTCAGCTTGAGCGACCGAAGTCGCACGGTTAAACTCTAGTCAACTTTGACTGTAGTTTAAACTCGCACTGAAAAACTGGGCATAAATCACACTCACGTCATTTTAAATTAAAACACTTTTTGCAGATAAAATAGCGTCTAAGTGATTACAACAGACATAAATAATGCTTAATTTATAAGCATGTTAAAACCATAATACTCTATTTTGATTTGACTATGACTATGGACCATTATAGTAGTATATGACCATATAGGTCAAGGTCTAGAAAATATGGTGAAGTGAACAGTTGCATCCCCTCTACTCCTAAAACGGGTTTCCTAAGTCGTCACTTTGGTACCATTTTGGGACAATTTAGAGACTGTGTTCGAGATCTTCTTGGGGATGCTTCGGATCCGGTTTCTGGATAATTTTCGTAATATTATCGTGGAGAATTTTTGGGGACTAGCTTCATATAGTTTAGTTTTAGTTTTTTCAAGATCATTAAAAAATATATTTCAGGGGAATATTGGATCCTCCTGTTTAAGAAGTCCACTAATGCTTCCTTCTGTTTACTAACGTGTGCTTATATCCGCGACTACGAGTATTTAGCGATTTGCTGGGACTATTTAAGATTATTTTTTCTGGACGGTATCGGTACTTTTTCAAGATTATATCTTGGCATATCGTGCGGACTGGGGCGCGGTTTTAGGCTAGTTTCACGAATGTGTAAAGATGACAGACGTTTAATCTACAACAAATTAAAGTCTTACTAAAACTTAATGAAAGATATTGATTACGTCAGCCTATTTAAAATGGACATGTTGTTACTCACATTTCGTGCACTGCTCCCAACTCCGGTTTTGTGCAGTATAACAATCGAACCAATTAGCATTTAGGAACAGATCAAACTAACTAAGTGTACTTTTTGTCCTTTGTTCTGTATTTTAATTCCTAAAAATAGTCATTGTGCAAATATCAATTTGATACACAATTCAAATTTGTAAATATACCTATATATAAACAAACAATTACTAGGAATTTTATTTGTTTTGAAAAAGTATAGCAAAAGTATAGCATTATTCAATTACTATTTTGGTTTTAATTGGAAAAACTGAAAAGAAGCAAGACTTGTACTGGCATATGCAATGGTACCATTTCGAAAACCGCCACGTCATATAACACAATTCTATACTGTATCACATACGACATATATAAAAAGCGAACAGTTCCTAGGCGGAACTTTTAGTGTGCGGAAAGTGATATGCAAAATGTTTGTAAACAAGCCACATTGCATTTTATTTCGCTGGTATATGTGTCAATATGGATCTCTTTATATATGTTTGTTCATGGTGTGTTCAGTTTATACTTATACTAGAATTCATGAGCTTAGCACCTGCTATAATAATGAATTTTAATCATTACTGTTCATCTAAGAGAAACTGAAAAGAGAAGAAACATTATTACTGGCATATTGCGATAGAACATTTCGAAAACCGCCACAGTAATCACATCATCTGGCAATTTGTTATGTTATGAAAGGTGTCACCGGGACGTCGAACACGTGTAATTGTTTCTTTCTTTTCAGTTTCTCTAGAAACATAATATTGGCTCATGAATCTTGAAGCTTTGTTGGATATTAATTCTCAAACATATAATTATATGTTGTATTTAATGGCGCGTTCAATCTTACTTCAGATACTTAGAACTTATATGGGCATACTACCGGTACATATAATTTTGATTCATTACGTATTTGGTTTTATTCGGAAACTGCAAAAGAGGAAAGATGTACGGTCAATATGCTCATAGTACCCATTTCGAAATACGTCATGGAATATAACACAATTCAACTGTTCAAAACTACACAAAATATAAAACTAAACAACTTTACTAGGAATTTTTGTTTGAAAAGTATAGCAAACGGTTTGTCAAAGCCACGTTAATTTTATTTCAGCTATATATGCGTCAATATTGATATCTGTTGTTAAACTAATAAAAACGTTCATATATAATTAGGTTTGTACTTTGTAATGGCGTGTTCAATTACTCAGAACTTATTGACCTATGAACACAATCCCGCTAATAAATAATTGTTTTCAATACTTTTGGCTTTACTCGGAAAACTAGAAAAGAAGGAAATATTATGGCATACTGAATGGTACCATTTCGAAATACCGCACGTGTCATATAGCACAATTCAACTGTTCAAATACACATATATATATAAACAACAATTAATAGGGAAATTATAGCAAAATGATTTTGTGCAAGCCACGTTCATTTATTCGCTGGTATATGCGTCCATAGGAATCTGATTGTTTAACTAATTTAAAACGTGCATTATAATTATGATGTTTGTAATGTTTTAATGCGGAGTTCAATTTACTCAGATAATAAGAACTATTTGAACACACTACCGTCTAATATAATGTTTTCCATTACATTTTTGGTTTTATCTGAGCACCACTGAAAAGAAGGAAACATTGACTGCGTATGCAATGGTACCATATCGTAAAACGACCACGTCATATAACACAATTCAACTGTTCAAATACACTATATACTAAACACGACAATTACTACAAGGAAATTTGTGTTTGAAAAAGTATAGCAAATGTTTTTTCCAAGCCACGTCATTTTATTTCGCTGGTATATGCGTCCATATGGATCTGTTTGTTAACTAACCAAAAATGTCGTATTATAATTATATGTTTGTATTTTTAATGGGCGCGTTCATGTTACTTGATATCGTAAGAACTTCGAAACATAATACCGATATATAATAATGTTATTCAATTACTATTGTGGTTTTATTCGGAAGACTGAAAAGAAGGAAATATTTATTGCTATAATGCAATTGTACCATCCGAAAACCGCCACGTCATATAACACAATTCAACTGTTCAATACACATATATACATTACACATAACCATTAATAGGGAATTATAGCAAAATGTTTGTCAAAGCCACGTCTCTCATTGTTATTCCGCTGGTATCATGCAGTCAATATGAATCTGTTTGTTTACCTATTAAAAATGTCATTATAATTAGAGACTCTGTATTTAATAGCGTGTTCGATTCTACTTCAGTATACTTAAGAACTTATGAGCATAATACGGTAAATAATAATTGTATTCAATTACGTATTTTTGGTTTATGAGATGAAGTGAAAAAACAGTTACAATGCAATGGTACCATTTCGACACCGCCACGTCATAAAAACACAATTCCACTTATATTGTTTAAGATCCTTAGCTAACACCGCATTTATAATATTGAATTTCAATTTATTCATGTTTTCTATGAGACACTGAAAAAGGAACAGAAACATTAGTGTGCATATTGCGATGACCCATTTCGGAAACCGCCAACGTAATCATCATCAGGAAATTTTGTAACATATTATATCAAAGGTTTCACCGGGATCGAACCGTGAATCACATGGTGAAACTGCAGTGCTGTACCTACTAGGCCATCCTGCTGGTATTGTTTCATGTTTTCTTAATTCAGCAGTTTTTCTCATTCCTACACTAACAACACCAATGAGATCTTTGTCTCTATACTGTTGGTGTTTCAACTGTCAAATACACATATATATATAAAAACAAACAATGACTAGGAAATCTGTGGTTGCGTAAGTATCTAGCAAATGTTTGTGTCAAAGCCACATTACTGTATTCTCTGTATATGTGTCAATATCAATCTGTTTGCTAGCTAATTACAAAAACTGTTCATTATAATTTTCTGTTTGTAATTTTAATGGCGTGTTTTAATTTTTACTTCAGATACTGAGGACTATGAGCATAATACTGTAAATGAGATGTTATTCAATTATGTATGTTTGCGTGTTATTGGGACAAACTGAAAAGAAGGAAACCTACTGGCATATTGAAATGCGTATCCATTCAAAAAACTGCCACGTCATAAAACAAAATTCTACTGTTCAAACACATGATATAGTAACAAATCATACTAGGAATTTTGTTTGAAAAGTATGAGCAAATAGTCTTTTGTCGAAACCTCACGTCATTTTATTTCGCTGGTATATGCGTCAATATTGTTACGAATATTAGCAAAACTAAGGAGTGCTGCAATCCAGCGACTGCTATAATGACAGTGACGTGAATGCACATCCATACTTCAATCGATTATGTATCTACATAAACGAATAAATAATTGCGTTCTACACAATGTACGTATACGAACATCGGAACGGCAGTGCACAAATACATGCTACATCTTATCTGAGTTGTCACAAGAGAGAGCAATAATTTGTGCACGTAGTTGTGGCTGGCGATTTTGTAGCCGAACTAACTAGTAACTTCTGGAAATCGAAGAGCCTAGAGTATGCAGCGTAAACTATAAAAGCGGGGCAGCGAGTAAGAAGGATGCAGTTTGATTGAGTTGTCAAGCAGTTTGATTAAGACGATATCTAGCGAGCAATAGCAGTGTATTTTGAATAGTAGAGTTTCATTGAGCTATCAATCAGTGTGGTTATTAAGCAAGCTATTCGTTGCACAGTTTGTTATTGTGAAGTACTTTAATAAAGGCCATTTTGCATTATTACAAATTGAGTTATTTATTCAACAGTTTAGTGATTCGAACTTAGCAGAGGATGCAAATAAGAGCATTTGCAGTAATTCGTTACAATTGGTGTCAGAAGAGAATTGTGGAATAATTCTAGAGGACAACAAGGACATGTGCAAAGTTAAATGAATTGAAGATCCCGCAACTGAAGAAGGAGTTGGAGAGCGTGGATTGAATACAAGCGGCGTTAACTCGAACTTCAGGCACGGCTACGAGAAGCAATGGAAGCAGAAGGAATTGATGTGGAAGAGCATGCTTTCATCTTGATGGCGAGGAGACAACACAAATGAAGAAAAAAATGAAACACCGCAGCAATGGCGAACACAGACCTGAACATGATTGGCTGCAATATCGGCACAAATGTCCGAAATGTCATCACAAATATCTCAACAACATGTCATCACAATTGGAGTAACAGAAAACCACGTATAACAGAAATGTCACTCACAAATATCCACAAATATGTCATCACAGCTGGAAGAACAAAGACATATATGGCAACCAAACTGAAAGAACAAAGACACGCATATACAGTACAACTAAGAAGCACAAGAGGCGCGTATATCATCAAAACTCGAAGCGCGCATGGACGAAAAAATAATGCAGTTGAGAAAATTCGAGCAGAGGTGGATGCGTTGAGAGGTCGTATACAGGAATTGCAACTTAACGGGCCGGCTGCTTCAGCGGAGTAATACAAAGGTAAAAACTTCCATCTTTTGACGGTTCTGTTCCGTTCCAGGTCTTCAAGCTTCAGTTTGAGAAGACGCAGCAGTGAACAACTGGAATGCGGAAGATAAAGTTGCTGCATTGAAGGGGCCAGCAGAGCGAAATCCTACAGACGATTCCGAAGGAGAGCGAACAATTATGAAGCACTGATGGCTGCTGTAGAACGACGTTATGGAAGCGAGCATAGATATTCCAAATAGAATTGCAAAACGCTACCAAAAAGCAACGAGACTTTGCAGGAGTTTGCTTCGGACATTGAAAAGATTGGCTCATCTTGCAAATGCGGATGCACCGTGGAATACACGGAAAGAGTGAAGATTCAGAGCTTTATAAATGGCATACGGGACGTCGAAACGAAGCGAGCCATACGCGAACCCAAAGCAAACGTTTTCTGAAACGGTATCCCATGCATTGACTCAGGAAACGGCGTCATCATTGATTAAACCAGTACAAAGCTCTACGTGTGGAAGTAGAAAGGCCGGAGTGGTAGATACAATTTTGGAAGCTCTGAGGATTACAAGAGAAAAATGCCGGAGTTATGAAATGTTTCAAATGCGGGAAGTCCGGTCACATTGCACGTCACTGCGATCTTGTCCTAATAGTTCTAACAATGTGGGTGCGTAAACGCAAAGCTGGAGGAGATGAGCAAGAGCGAGTAAGAGGTAGAGATCGAGAGCTAGATCAGCTATTGAATGCCCTGTGATATCTGTGTTGCAAATTGGTAGAAAATCGAGCAGTCTTACAGTCAGAGGGAATGTCGATGGCAAGGAGCGTGTACTGACTATAGATACGGCGCATCTCATTCCTTGATCGATCTGATTTGTATACAAGAGAGTAAAGTCATTACCTGAGCGAGGGTTGCGTACGGTCACAGGCGCATATAACCAAGTTCAGGAGAAGTAATATGTGAAGTCACTATTGGGAAGGTCATGGTTCTACACAAATTCGTTGTGGCGAGATCGTTGATGAGTTATATTGGGAGGGATTTCTTGGTTGACCATGACATCAAGATCGATATGCCAGAGAAGGGTGATGCATTATGAGAACCAAGATGTGCCACTTAACTTCAGTTGGAAAAAGGGTCAGCAGTAGGCGAGTGCTGGTGGAGGAGATTCGACAGCAGGACCAACGAAAGTCAAGGAGAAGTAGATCGAGCAAAGGTTGATGGATCGAATGTGCCAATAAAGCGAAATAACAGTACCTGCGAGGAAAAGACCGGCATCAACAAACCCTAATGGACGCACTAAATTCACTGAAAGAATTTTTCAGAAAGAATGCAAGGATGGTTTCAAGCCAGCGCGCACTTTTGTTGGGAACGTCGGAACGATATGAGTATGTGAAGCCAATCCGTCAAGAACAAGCTCTACAAAGTAGTTCTTCATTGGCCAAGCAACAGAGTGGCGAAGAACGATCCAGAATACTGAGTAGTAAGATGGAACACAGGTACGACAGGGAAATAATTCGGAAGGTTTCCGGAATGGAGATTTGTACTGTTTAAAAACCCTCACTGGCGGAAAGGTTGTCCAGGCCAATTTCGGTGCAGTTGGGAAGGCCTCGTAAAGTTGTGAAGAAGATGAGTGATACCATCTACCGCATACAAACCACTGGGAACCACGGAATAGAAGGGGTACATTTGGAGATGCTAGCGGCGTTTAGATTGGGAGATTTGTCTGATCGGGACGATCAGACTTAGGTGGAGGGCAGTGTTACGACTCATTAGCAAAACTAAGGAGTGCTGCCATCTCCAGGCCGATGCTAAGCAGTGACGTGAATGCACATCATATTCAATCATTATGTATCTACATAAACGAATAAATAATTGCGTCTACACATATGTACGTATACGAACATCGGAGCGGCAATGCACAAATACATGCATATATCCTATCTGAGTTTGTCACAAGAGAGAGCAATAATTTGTGCACGTAGTTGTGGCTGGCGATTTTGTAGCCGAACTAACTAGTAACTTCTGGAAATCGAAGAGCCTAGAAGTATGCAGCGTAAACTATAAAAGCGGGGCAGGCGAGAGTAAGAAGGAATTCAGTTTGATTTGAGTTGTCACAGCAGTTGATTAAGACGATATCTAGCGAGCAATAGCAGTGTTTTTGAAATAGTAGAGTTTCATTGAGCTATCAATCAGTGTGGTTATTAAGCAAGCTATTCGTTGCACAGTTTGTTATTGTGAAGTACTTTAATAAAGGCCATTTAGCATTATTACAAATTGGAGTTATTATTCAACAGTTTAGTGATCGAACTTAGCAGAGGATTGCAAATAAGAGGATTTGCAAGCAAATTCGTTACAATATGAACTCTTTATTAACTAATTAAAAATATTCATATAATTATATGTTTGTATTTTGATGCGTGTTCAATTTACTTCAGATACTTAAGAACTGATGAGCATAATACCGTAATAATAATTGTTATTATTTACTATTTTAGTTTTATTGGGGAAAAAACTGAAAAGAAAGAAAAACATTTACTGGCATATTGCAATGGTACCATTTCGAAAACCGCCACGTCATAAAACACAATTCAACTGTTCAAATACACATATATATAAACAAACAATTACTAGGAAATTTTTGTTTGAGAAAGTATAGCAAAATGTTTTGTCAAAGCCACGTTCATTTTATTTCGCTGGTATATGTGTCAATATGAATCTGTTTGTTTAACTAATTAAAAACGTTCATTATAATTATATGTTTGTATTTTTAATGGCGTGTTCAATTTTACTTCAGATACTCTAAGAACTTATGAGCATAATACCGGTAATAATAATTGTTATTCAATTACTATTTTGGTTTTATTGGGAAAAACTGAAAAGAAGGAAACATTTACTGGCATATTGCAATGGTACCATTTCGTAAACCGCCAGTCGTATATAACACAATTCAACTGTTCAAATACACACATATATAAACAAACAATTAATAGGAAATTTTTGTTTTAAGAAAGTATCGCAATATTTTTTGTCAAAGCCACGTTCATTTTATTTCGCTGGTATATGCGTCAATATGAATCTGTTTGTTTAACTAATTAAAAATGTTCATTATAATTATATGTTTCTATTTTAATGGCGTGTTCAATTTTACTTCAGATACTTAAGAACTTATGAGCATAATACCGGCAATAATAATTTTTATTTAATTACTATTTTAGTTTTGTTGGGAAAAACTGAAAAGAAAGAAACATTTACTGGCATATTGCAATGGTACCATTTCGAAAACCGCCACGCCATAAAACACAATTCAACTGTTCAAATACACATATATATAAAAAAACAATTACTAGAAAATTTTTGGTTTGCGAAAGTATAGCAAAATGTTTTGTCAAAGCCACAATCATTTTATTTCGCTGGTATATGTGTCAATATGAATCTGTTTGTTTAGCTAATTAAAAACGTTCATTATAATTTATGTTTGTAATTTTAATGGCGTGTTTATTTTACATCACATACTGAGGACTTAGGAGCATAATACCGGTAAATAATAATTGTTATTCAATTATTATTTTGGTTTTATTGGGAAACACTGAAAAGAAAGAAACATTTACTGGCATATTGCAATGGTACCATTTCGTAAACCGCCATGTCGTATATCACAATTCAACTATTCAAATACACACATATATAAACAAACAATTAATAGGAAAATTTTTGTTTTAAAAAGTATCGCAATATTTTTTGTCAAAGCCACGTTCATTTTATTTCGCTGGTATATGCGTCAATAAGAATCTGTTTGTTTAACTAATTAAAAATGTTCATTATAATTATATGTTTGTATTTTGAATGGCGTGTTCAATTTTACTTCAGATACTTTAAGAACTTATGAGCATACCGGAAAACATAATGTTATTCAATTACTATTTTAGTTTTATTGGGAAAAAACTGAAAAAATGGAAACATTTACGGCATATTGCAATGGTACATCTCGAAAACCGCCACTGCCATATAACACAATTCAACTGTTCAAATACACATATATATATATTACTAGGAAATTTTTGGTTACGAAAGTATAGCCAAATGTTTGTCAAAGCCACGTCATTTTATTCGCTGGTATATGTGTCAATATGAATCTGTTGTTTAGCTAATTAAAAAACGTTCACTATAATTTATGTTTGTAATTTTAATGGCGTGTTTAATTTTACTCAGATACTGAGGACTTATGAGCATAATGCCGGAAATAATAATTGTTTGTAATAGAAATAGGCTGCAATGACCAAAATTTGCTGTGGTGCAAGTCAAAGGACTCCACTATTCAAGCCCTACGTTTCGCTAATTTCTTAGCTTCTTCAGGGGCAGACTGCATTATAAATAATAATATAATACACCACAAACAACAACGTGAACATGAAACATGAAAATAGAAAATTATAGAACTTAAAATTGAGAACTTTTGGTAAATAGCACATTAAGATAAAAAACTTACAATGTATGTGTAGTAAAAGTATATAATTATAATTACATTAAGCACAGTCGTCATAATAAATAATCAATTCAAATTAAAAGTTTAGATACCCTTCTTTAGATAGTCTCTTGTCAAATTGGATTATCCTGTAAGTAGAAAAAACCAACAATTTCAAAACATAATAAATAAGCGGATGAAATTTCATCAGTGCGCTCTTCTGTTACTGCATTATCGCAATCTTCCCTAGTGTTCAATCTGACTTTCCTCGTGTTTCTTGTCTAAGATTTCGCATTGTTTATGTCGGCTATGTGGCCAGTGGCTGTTGTATGTTGCGATAGCGCTGTGCTGTTTTGTGTTTTTAATGTCTGCAGCATGTTCTTTTAATCTTACGCCTAGTGTACGTTTTGTTGTTCTATGTATGTTTTATTGCATGTTTGGGTTCTGTTCCCTACATTCGATTGTCGTAAACCACATGTTTTGTTGTGACGTTGGAATCGGGTTTTTTTTTGGTGTAGATACTTGACAGGGTTATGTTAGATTTATATGCCAAACATACGTTGTTGTTGCTTTGATTAAGCTCTTGTTAAAATTGTCTGTTAGCCTAGTATGTATGTTACACTGAAAATTGTTTAGGTCTGCCATCGGTATTTTTCTTCAATTTAAGTTCTATAATTTCTATTTTCATGTTTCATGTCACCGTTGTTGTTTGTGGTGTATTATACTATTATTAATAAATGCATGTCTGCCCTGAAGAAGCTAAGAAGATTAGCGAAACGTAGGGCTTGAATAGTGGAGTCCTTGACTTGCACCAAAGCAAATTTGTCATTGCAGCCTATTTCTATTACAAACAATTATTATTTACCGGCATTATGCTCATAAGTCCTCATTATCTGAGGTAAAATTAAACACGCCATTAAAATTACAAACATAAAATATAGTGAACGTTTTTAATTAGCTAAACAAACAGATTTCATATGGACGCATATACCAGCGAAATAAAATGATCGTGGCTTTGACAAAACATTTTGCTATACTTTCCTATAGCAAAATCTAATAATAATGTGTATTCAATTATTATTTGGGTTGTATTGGGAAAAACTGAAAGAAGGAAACATTACTGGCATATTGCAATGGTACCATTTCGAAAACCGTGACGTCATATAACACAATTCAACTGTTCACCTACACAAATATGTAAACAAACAATTACTAGGAAATTTTTGTTTGAAAAAGTATAGAAAAATGTTTTGTCAAAGCCACGTCATTTATTTCGCTGGTAATGCCTCAATATGAATCTGTTTGTTTAACTAATTAAACAAGTTCATATAATTAAATGTTTTGTATTTTTAATGGCGAGTTCAATTTTACTCAGCTATTTAAGAGATTATGAGCAAAACACCGGAAAACAATAATAGTTATTCAATTGCTATTTTGGTTTTATTGGAAAAAACTGGAAAGATGGAAAGATTTACCGGCATATTGCAATGGTACCATCTCGAAAACCGTCATGCCATATAACACAATTCAACTGTTCGAAAACACATATATATAAACAAAGAATTACTAGGAAATTTTTGTTTTGAGAAAGTATAGCAAAATGTTTTGTCAATGCCACACTAATTTTATTTCGCTGGTATATGTGTCAATATGAATCCGTTTGATTAACTAATTAAAAACGTTCGTTATAATTAAATGTTTGTATTTTTAATGTCGAGTTCAATTTGACTTCAGACACTTAGAACTTATGAGCATAATACCGGAAAGTAATAATTGTTATTCAATTTCTATTATTGGTTTATTGAGGAAAAGTGAAAAGAAGGAAACATTTATTGGCATATTGCAATGGTACCATGTCGTAAAACCGCCATTTCATATAAAACAATGCAACTGTTCAAATACACATATATGTAAACAAACAATTACTAGGAAATTTTTGTTTGCAAAAGTATAGCAAAATGTTTTGTCAAAGCCACATTAATTTTATTTCGCTGGTATATGTGTCAATATGAATATGTTTGTTTAACTAATTAAAAACGTTCATTATAATTAAATGTTTGTATTTTTAATGGCGAGCTCAATTTTACTTCAGTTCCTTAAGATCTTGTGAACATAATACCGGAAAATAATAATTGTTATTCAATTACTATTTTCGTTTTATTGTGAAAAACTGAAAAAGAAAGAAACATTTACTGGCATATTGCAATGGTACCATTTTGAAAACCGCCACATCGCAAAACACAATTCAACTGTTCAAATACACATATATGTAAACAAACTATTACTAGGAAATTTTTGTTTGAAAAAGTATAGCAATATATTTTGTCAATGCCACGTTCATTTTATTTCGCTGGTATATGCGTCAATATGGATCTGTTGTTTAACTAATTAAAAATGTTCATTATAATTATATTTTGTATTTTTACTGGTGTGTTCAATTTTACTTCAGTACTTAAGAACTTTTGAGAATAATACCGGTAAATAATAATTGTTGTTCAATTATTATTTTGGTTTTATTGGGAAAAACTGAAAAGAAGGAAACATTTACAGGCATATTGCAATGGTACCATTTCGAAAACCGCCATGTAATATAACCCAATTCAACTGTTCAAATACACACATATATAAACAAACAATTAATAGGAAATTTTTGTTTTGAGAAAGTAACGCAATATTTTTTGTCAAAGCCACGTTCATTTTATTTCGCTGGTATATGTGTCAATATGAATCTGTTTGTTTAACTAATTAGAAATGTTCGTTATAATAATATGTTTGTATTTTTAATGGCGTGTTAAATTATACTTCAGTACCTAAGAACTTATGAGCATAATACCGGTAATAATAATTGTTATTCAATTACTATTTTAGTTTTGTTGGGAAAAACTGAAAAGAAGGAAACATTTACTGGCATATTGCAATGGTACCATTTCAAAAACCGCAACGTCATATAACACAATTCAACTGTTCAAATACACATATATATAAACAAACAATTACTAGGGAATTTTTGTTTGAAAAAGTATAGCAAAATGTGTTATCAAAGCCACGTTCATTTTATTTCGCTGGTATATGCGTCAATATGAATCTGTTTGTTTAACTAATTAGAAATGTTCGTTATAATAATATGTTTGTATTTTTAATGGCGTGTTAAATTATACTTCAGTACCTAAGAACTTATGAGCATAATACCGGTAATAATAATTGTTATTCAATTACTATTTCGTTTTATTGTGAAAAACTGAAAAGAAAGAAACATTTACTGGCGTATTGCAATGGTACCATTTGAAAACCGCCACATCGCAAAACACAATTCAACTGTTCAAATACACATATATGTAAACAAACTATTACTAGGAAATTTTTGTTTGAAAAAGTATAGCAATATATTTTGTCAATGCCACGTTCATTTTATTTCGCTGGTATATGCGTCAATATGGATCTGTTTGTTTAACTAATTAAAAATGTTCATTATAATTATATTTTGTATTTTTACTGGTGTGTTCAATTTTACTTCAGTACTTAAGAACTTTTGAGAATAATACCGGTAAATAATAATTGTTGTTCAATTATTATTTGGTTTTATTGGGAAAAACTGAAAAGAAGGAAACATTTACAGGCATATTGCAATGGTACCATTCGAAAACCGCCATGTAAAATAACCCAATTCAACTGTTCAAATACACACATATATAAACAAACAATTAATAGGAAATTTTTGTTTTGAGAAAGTAACGCAATATTTTTTGTCAAAGCCACGTTCATTTTATTTCGCTGGTATATGTGTCAATATGAATCTGTTTGTTTAACTAATTAGAAATGTTCGTTATAATAATATGTTTGTATTTTTAATGGCGTGTTAAATTATAATTCAGTACCTAAGAACTTATGAGCATAATACCGGTAATAATAATTGTTATTCAATTACTATTTTAGTTTTGTTGGGAAAAACTGAAAAGAAGGAAACATTTACTGGCATATTGCAATGGTACCATTTCAAAAACCGCCACGTCATATAACACAATTCAACTGTTCAAATACACATATATATAAACAAACAATTACTAGGGAATTTTTGTTTGAAAAAGTATAGCAAAATGTGTTATCAAAGCCACGTTCATTTTATTTCGCTGGTATATGCGTCAATATGAATCTGTTTGTTTAACTAATTAGAAATGTTCGTTATAATAATATGTTTGTATTTTTAATGGCGTGTTAAATTATACTTCAGTACCTAAGAACTTATGAGCATAATACCGGTAATAATAATTGTTATTCAATTACTATTTTAGTTTTATTGGGAAAAACTGAAAAGAAGGAAACATTTACTAGCATATTGCAATGGTACCATTTCAAAAACCGCCACGTCATATAACACAATTCAACTGTTCAAATACACATATATTTAAACAAATAATTACTAAGAAATTTTTGCTTTGAGAAAGTATAGCAAAATGTTTTGTCAAAGCCATGTTCATTTTATTTCGCTGGTATATGAGTCAATATGATTCTGTTTATTTAACTAATTAAAAATGTTCATTATAATAATATGTTTGTATTTTTAATGTCGTGTTCAATTTTACTTTAGATGCTTAAGAACTTATGAGCATAATACCGGTAAATAATAATTGTTATTCAATTACTATTTCGGTTTTATTGGGAAAAAACTGAAAAGAAGGAAACATTTACTGGCATATTGCAATGGTACCATTTCGAAAACTGCCACGTCATAAAACACAATTCAACTCTTCAAATGCACATATATGTAAACAAACAATTACTAGGAAATTTTGTTTGCAAAAGCATAGCAAAATGTTTTGTCAAAGCCACGTTCATTTTATTTCGCTGGTATATGAGTCCATATGAATCTGTTTGTTTAACTAATTAAAAATGTTCATTATAATTATATGTTTGTATTTTTAATGGCGTGTTCAATTTTACTTCAGACACGTAAGAACTTATGAGCATAATACCGGTAATAATAATTGTTATTCAATTACTATTTTGGTTTTATTGGGAAAAACTGAAAAGAAAGAAATATTTACTGGCATATTGCAATGGTACCATTTCGAAAACCGCCACGTCATAAAATACAATTCAACTGTTCAAATACACATATATGTAAACAAACAATTACTAGGAAATTTTTGTTTGAAAAAGTATAGCAAAATGTTTTATCAAAGCCATGTTCATTTTATTTCGCTGGTATATGCGTCCATATGAATCTGTTTGTTTAACTAATTAAAAATGTTCATTATAATTATATGCTTGTATTTTTAATGACATGTTCAATTTTACTTCAGATACCAAAGAACTTATGAGCATAATACCGGTAAAAAATTGTTATTCAATTACTATTTTGGTTTTATTGGGAAAAACTGAAAAGAAGGAAACATTTACTGGCATAATGCAATGGTACCATTTCGTAAACCGCCGTGTAATATAACACAATTCAACTGTTCAAATACACACATATATAAACAAACAATTAATAGGAAATTTTTGTTTTAAGAAAGTATCGCAATATTTTTTGTCAAAGCCACGTTCATTTTATTTCGCTGGTATATGCGTCAATATGAATCTGTTTGTTTAACTAATTAAAAATGTTCATTATAATTATATGTTTCTATTTTAATGGCGTGTTCAATTTTACTTCAGATACTTAAGAACTTATGAGCATAATACCGGCAATAATAATTGTTATTTAATTACTATTTTAGTTTTGTTGGGAAAAACTGAAAAGAAAGAAACATTTACTGGCATATTGCAATGGTACCATTTCGAAAACCCCCACGCCATAAAACACAATTCAACTGTTCAAATACACATATATATAAAAAAACAATTACTAGAAAATTTTTGGTTTGCGAAAGTATAGCAAAATG
>JARSSU010044648.1:0-44995 GCA_029619165.1 Eurosta solidaginis
ATAACACTAATATCGGGCGACCATCTGAAGAAGCCAAGAATGAGCAAGGACAAGAACAAACAATAGCTAAGTGGCAAGAACGTGGAAGGCCTCGAGTAAGGGCGTTGGACCTTCACGTTTGTTTGGGGACGTAGCTCAATGGAATGAGCGAACATAGGCGAACTGAAATACCATCTCACGCAGATACTGAGTGGACACGGCGGCTTCAAAGATTATTTATGGAAGCGTGGGATAGAGGAAATCCTCTTTACCCAGTGTGTACCACGGAGTTAGAAAACGCAGAACACATCATGTTCCACTGCACCCGTTTCACGAGAAGGACTCACCTTGCATAGAGTTTTTGGGGAGGAACTTACCCCGAGAATTAGGTTAGAAATAGACAACCACAAATGTGCAACAGCATGTTGGACTGCAGTGAGCAAAAGGACATTTATAGTCACGACACGCTTGAAGGACGCTGAGCGGGAGCGCAGAGAGGGGGGACATCAGAATTCGTTTTAGAGGTATGGTTCCTTCGGCAAAGTACCTTATTTTGATCCCTAGAATACGATTTTCACAGGCCTAATATACACCTGCTACTATGTTAAATGCATATCAAACATACATACATAGTTGTTGTTTTACTCAAAAAATACACTATGAGTCTAGAAACACAAACGTTAGAAGACACTAAAGGCAGTTTATGGCGGAATTAATACTCCCCAGTGACATTTGATTGAAAATTTGCTTTTAATATCGAAAGTGAACATATAAAATATAACAAGTAAGGAAGGCTAAGTTCGGGTGTAACCGAACATTACATACTCAGTTGAGAGCTATGGAGACAAAATAAGGAAAATCACCATGTAGGAAAATGAACCTAGGGTAACCCTGGAATGTGGTTTTATGACATGTGTATCAAATGGAAGGTATTAAAGAGTATTTTAAGAGAGAGTAGGCCATAGTTCTATGGATGGACGCCATTTAGGGATATCGCCATAAAGGTGGACCAGGGCTGACTCTAGAATGTGTTTGTACGATATGGGTATCAAATGAAAGGTGATAATGAGTATTTTAAAAGGGAATGGGCTTTAGTTCTATAGGTGAACGCCTTTTCGAGAAATCGCCATAAAGGTGGACCAGGGGTGACTCTAGAATATGTTTGTACGATATGGGTATCAAATGAAAGCTGTTAATGAGTATTTTGAAAAGGAGTGATCCTTAGTTCCATAGGTGGACGCCGTTTCGAGATATCGCCATAAAGGTGGACCAGGGGTGTCTCTAGTTGTACGATATGGGAATCAAATGAAAGGTGTTACTGAGCATTTTAAGAGGGAGTGGGCATTAGGTCTATAGGTGGACGCCTTTTCGAAATGTCGCCATTAGGGTGGGCCAGGGGTGACTCTAGAATGTGTTTGTATGATATAGGTATCAAATGAAAGATGGTAATGAGTATTTTAAAAGGGAGTAATCCTTAGTTCTATAGGTGGACGCCTTTTCGAGATATCGCCATAAAGGTGGACCAAGGGTGACTCTAGAATGTTTGTACGATATGGGTATCAAACGAAAGGTGCTACTGAGCATTTTAAGAGGGAGTGGGCATGAGGTCTATAGGTGGCCGCCTTTTCGAGATATCGTCATTAGGGTGGGTCAGGGGTGACTCTAGAATGTTTGTACGATATGGGTATCAAACGAAAGGTGTTACTGAGCATTTTAAGAGGGAGTGGGCATTAGGTCTATAGGTGGACGCCTTTTCGAGATATCGCCATTAGGGTGGGCCAGGGGTGACTCTAGAATGTTTGTACGATATGGGTATCAAACGAAAGGTGTTACTGAGCATTTTAAGAGGGAGTGGGCATTAGGTCTATAGGTGGACGCCTTTTCGAGATATCGCCATTAGGGTGGGCCAGGGGTGACTCTAGAATGTTTTTGTACGATATGGGTATCAAATGAAAGGTGGTAATGAGTATTTTAAAAGGGAGTAATCCTTAGTTCTATAGGTGGACGCCTTTTCGAGATATCGCCATAAAGGTGGACCAAGGGTGACTCTAGAATGTTTGTACGATATGGGTATCAAACGAAAGGTGTTACTGAGCATTTTAAGAGGGAGTGGGCATTAGGTCTATAGGTGGACGCCTTTTCGAGATATCGCCATTAGGGTGGGCCAGGGGTGACTCTAGAATGTTTGTACGATATGGGTATCAAACGAAAGGTGTTACTGAGCATTTTAAGAGGGAGTGGGCATTATGTCTATAGGTGGACGCCTTTTCGAGATATCGCCATTAGGGTGGGCCAGGGGTGACTCTAGATTGTTTTTGTACGATATGGGTATCAAATGAAAGGTGGTAATGAGTATTTTAAAAGGGAGTAATCCTTAGTTCTATAGGTGGACGCCTTTTCGAGATATCGCCATAAAGGTGGACCAAGGGTGACTCTAGAATGTTTGTACGATATGGGTATCAAACGAAAGGTGTTACTGAGCATTTTAAGAGGGAGTGGGCATTAGGTCTATAGGTGGACGCCTTTTCGAGATATAGCCATTAGGGTGGGCCAGGGGTGACTCTAGAATGTTTGTACGATATGGGTATCAAACGAAAGGTGTTACTGAGCATTTTAAGAGGGAGTGGGCATTAGGTCTATAGGTGGACGCCTTTTCGAGATATCGCCATTAGGGATGGGCCAGGGTGACTCTAGAATGTGTTTGTACGATATGGGTATCAAATGAAAGGTGGTAATGAGTATTTTAAAAGGGAGTAATCCTTAGTTCTATAGGTGGAAGCCTTTTCGAGATATCGCCATAAAGGTGGACCAAGGGTGACTCTAGAATGTTTGTACGATATGGGTATCAAACGAAAGGTGTTACTGAGCATTTTAAGAGGGAGTGGGCATTAGGTCTATAGGTGGACGCCTTTTCGAGATATCGCCATTAGGGTGGGCCAGGGGTGACTCTAGAATGTTTGTACGATATGGGTATCAAACGAAAGGTGTTACTGAGCATTTTAAGAGGGAGTGGGCATTAGGTCTATAGGTGGACGCCTTTTCGAGATATCGCCATTAGGGTGGGCCAGGGGTGACTCTAGAATGTTTGTACGATATGGGTATCAAACGAAAGGTGTTACTGAGCATTTTAAGAGGGAGTGGGACATTAGGTCTATAGGTGGACGCCTTTTCGAGATATCGCCATTAGGGTGGGCCAGGGGTGACTCTAGAATGTTTGTACGATATGGGTATCAAACGAAAGGTGTTACTGAGCATTTTAAGAGGGAGTGGGCATTAGGTCTATAGGTGGACGCCTTTTCGAGATATCGCCATTAGGGTGGGCCAGGGGTGACTCTAGAATGTGTTTGTACGATATGGATATCAAATTAAAAGTATTAATGAGGGTTTTAAAAGCGAGTGGCCCTTAGATGTATATGTGAAGGCGTGCGACGTGGACCAGGTGATCCAGAAAATCATCTGTCGGGTACTGCTAATTTATTTATATATGCAATACCACTAACAGTATTCCTGCCAAGATTCCAAGGGCTGTTGATTTCGCCTTGTAGAACTTTTTCATTTACTTCTACTTAATATGGTAGGTGTCACACCCATTTTACAAAGTTTTTTCCAAAGTTATATTTTGCGTCAATAAACCAATCCAGTTACCATGTTTCATCCGTTTTTTCGTAGTTGGTATAGAATTATGGCATTTTTTTCATTTTTCGTAATTTTCGATATCGATAAAGTGGGCGTGGTTATGGTCGGATTTCGGCCATTTTTATACCAAGATAAAGTGAGTTCAGATAAGTACGTGGGCTAAGTTTAGTTAAGATATATCGGTTTTTGCTCAAGTTATTGTGTTAACGGCCGAGCGGAAGGACAGACGGTGGACTGTGTATAAAAACTGGGCGTGGCTTCCACCGATTTCGCCCATTTTCACAGAGAACAGTTACCGTCACAGAATCTATGCTCCTACCAAATTTGAGAAGGATTGTTAAATTTTTGTTCGACTTATGGCATTAAAAGTTTTCTAGACAAACTAAATGAAAATGGGCGGAGCCACGCCCATTTTGAAATTTTCTTTTATTTTTGTATTTTGTTGCATCATATCATTACTGGAGTTGAATTTTGACTTAATTTACTTATATACAGTAAATATATTAAATTTTTTGTTAAAATTAGAATTAAAAAATTTTTTTTTAAAAAGTGGGCGTGTTCTTCATCCAATTTTGCTAATTTTTATTTAGCACATATATAGTAATAGTAGTAACGTTCCTGCCAAATTTCATCATGATATCTTCAACGACTGCCAAATTACAGCTTGCAAAACTTTTAAATTACCTTCTTGTAAAAGTGGGCGGTGCCACGCCCATTGTCCAAAATCTTACTAATTTTCTATTCTGCGTCATAACTCAACCCATCTACCAAGTTTCATCGCTTTAACCGCCTTTGGCAATGAATTATCGCATTTTTTCGGTTTTTCGAAATTTTCGATATCGAAAAAGTGGGCGTGGTTATAGTCCGATATCGTTCATTTTAAATAGCGATCTGAGATGAGTGCTCAGGAACCTACATACCAAATTTCATCAAAGATACCTCAAAATTTACTCAAGTTATCGTGTTAACGGACGGACGGACGGACGGACGGACGGACGGACATGGCTCAATCAAATTTTTTTTCGATCCTGATTATTTTGATATATGGAAGTCTATATCTATCTCGATTCCTTTATATATGTACAACCAACCGTTATCCAATCAAACTTAATATACTCTGTGAGCTCTGCTCAACTGAGTATAAAAAACGAATATATGAAAACAGTTAACACTGCTGGCGTACAAGCAACATGAACGGATGTTAAAAATAATAATAAAGCGCTCCCAAATTAACAAACTCGAACTATTGCCACTGATTATTCAAGCAAAAACACATCAAATCCATGAACTAACGGGGTAGTAAATACTGTAATGTGCAACTGCATCACATACTACAACCACAATCACTACCACTTCAACATCAACAATTAACAATGAAAATGTACTAAATGGCCGAAATTGATTAGAACCTAACAATGTATTCAGTAATATAAAACTACTATGAAGTTAGATAGTAGAACACAATGTAGTTGATTGTTTATGATTAGAGAATGGTTGTTGTTGTTGTTGTTGTTGTTTTTGTGGCGATAAAGACAATCCCCGAAGGTTTTGGGGGGTGTTATCGATGTTGATGTTCCTTTGCGTGATATAGAATCGGTACGTTCTGGTAACAAGCAGCATTGAGATACTAGCCCGACCATCTTGGGAACGATTAAAATGACCATATTAAACCTGCTAGGCCATAACGTCCCCACACCCTAGCTCCATGAGGAAATTGGGGTCGCCAGAGCTTCGTCTGATAAATATGTGTATGATACATTCATATTTGTAATAGTTTTTGCCTTGCGTATGTGAAGTTGACAATTGGGTTGCGGAAGCTCTCATTCGAGAATGCTCGGGTATCTTTTGGCAGTTCCTGAATAACCTGATTGACATCCCACTTTTTTAAGAACTTCTTCCATAAATGTGTATTAATTTTATGGGTGGCTATTACTTACCTACTCACAAGCTTAATTAGCGTTTAACTATTTACAAGGTTATGGCCGTTAAGCAAGGCGCTCCAGTCACTTCTTCGCTCTGCTAACTGGCGCCAATTGGTCACGCCAAGAGAATTTAAAACGTTTTCTACATGGTTATTCCAGCGGAGTGGGAGCCCCCCCCTTTTCCTCTGCTTCCATATACGGGTTCTGATAAACATACTTTCTTAGCCGGAGCATCATTTTTCATTCGCATAACATGGCCTAGCCAGCGTAGCCGCTGCGTTGGACTATTTTAATGTTTGCCTTAAGCAACATATTTCAGTGGAACATTTTAATATTTTTTCTATTTTTCCACTTAGTCGTCCACCGATTTGCTAATTTTCACAAAGTGTATATATTATAGCAAGGAAAACCCTCGTGCGAAATTTACTGCTTTTGATTTGTGGCTTACAAATATTTAACTTGCTCCATTAAGATATGAGCTGCGTCACGTCCATTTTCAAAAATTTTACGAAACTGCTATTAGTTTTACCCTATTTACTATTAGTTTAGACATCACTTTATCGGGCTTCGATAATCAAAATTTCCGATACCGATCTCTTCTGGATCCAGATAAACCAATATACAAAATTAAAACTAGTAAAATTCTGGACAACGGGCGTGGCACCGCCCACTTTTAAAGGAAGGTAATTTAAAAGTTTTGCAAGCTGTGTGTTTAGGCCACCAGCCTAAATATTTCGGACCACCCTAACACGCACATTAGTTATTTTGTTATTAATACCGGTAACGGCTAACACCAGCCGAGAGCTAACTTTGAAGGGGAAAACTCAACGAAAGTTAGCTATCGGCAGGTGTCGCGGACTTGTTCGCGGTCTTGGCTCCTTCTCCTTTTTTGGAACGTTCTCGAGCCAGCAGCTAGCCCCAGGTGAGTAGAATTTTCCCTAGAATTCGAATTCTGACTTTGGGTGTTTTTGTTGTTTTATTACCCCTAAGATCCGGAAACCGTCTCTAATGTCTGGAAGCGATTGACAGGAATTTGTCCATATCCTCCCATTTCGGAATATCTGTTTTTCGTTCTACGGTCTATTCCCAAAGAGCCAGTGTAGATTCAGGGAGTTTTGTGGAGCATAAGTAGGTTATAATTGCATCCCAATTTGTGATGTCAATATTATGACATTGTAGCGCAGAAATGCAATTGCTGATCTCACGTTGCAATTTTTTAATTGATGTTCCACACTCCTGCTCGACTGCCGTCAGATTAAATAAAAGTTTTAGTTTTGTGTTGACGAGGATACGTTTATTTTCGTACCTGTCGCTTAAGTTTTTCCAGGCGGTTGCAAAACCCTCGTTTGTTAATGAGCACCTGCCCACTATTTCTTTTGCCTCCCCTTGAGTTTTTGTTTTAGATAATATAATTTCCCGAAATCTTTCATATCAGTATTGTGGATGTATATCGCCGTGAACATATCTCTAAAGGCTGGCCAGGAAAGTAGTCGCCTTTAAATACATCGGTGTCACACAGGCGGACAGCCGCATTTTATGCCACGGCGCGAAGAGTCTTCATCCTTTGCTTCATCCTTGACGGCTGTGGGTGCTTCGGCTTCAGCCGCCACAGCAGACATGCATTGCAGGTAGCATGCGAAGCAACTTTTATTCTTCTTTCTTAGTGAGCTGAGCTCGTCTTTGGACAGCTCAGAATTGCTGAGAAGACTTTCATATGTGGACTTGGTCTTCTTCCATAGTGCCCTTAGCTCCTCTTGCAGTAGTGCAAGGGTGTGCTTGTTCCGGGATTCGCCGGGGTGGAGTTGAAATCTTGTTCACACTCGGCTATGGAATCAGCCACTCTAATATATATATCTCCATTGATTTTATTAATCTTGAATATCTTGATTCTTTAAAGGGTTCGAGCTTGGAGGCAAAATACTCTAGTGGCGTTGGTGTGTATCTAACCGCAGCAAAAATTAACAAGTGTGTTTCGTTTTTTGAACGTAGCCCAGCTCTCAATACTGCTGTGATTGTGCTGTATAAGTAAAATCTTTAAAAACACACGGATTGAAACTCTGAACTGATTGTATGTGTTAACACAGAAAGCAATCTTATGTGAATTTAGTGATAGCGACAAAAATGACTCAGATGTAAATCTTGACGTGAATGTAATGTGTGGCCAGTGATAGAACCACTTATAGAGATCCTCACGAGGATTATGTAACATGGTAATGGATTGGTTTATTGAAGCAAAATGTTAAATTTAGAAAAAAACTTTGTAAAATGGGTGTGACACCTACCATAATCAACCACCTTTATGGCGATATCTCGAAAAGGCGTCCACCTATAGAACTATGGCGCATTCCCTTTTAAAATAATCTTTAGTATCTTCCATTTGAAACCTATGTCATAAAAACACATTCCAGGGTTACCCTAGGTTCATTTTGCTAATTGGTTATTTTCCCTTATTTTGTCTCCAAACCTCTCAGCTGAGTATGTAATGTTCGGTTACACCCGAACTTAGCCTTCGTTCCTTTTTAGTGTCACCATTTGTATGTATCCATGAAAAATACAATTTTGTCTCCAAACCTCTCAGCTGAGTATGTAATGTTCGGTTACACCCGAACTTAGCCTTCCTAACTTGTTGTTCATATCTCCAAAGTAATCTGAGTTATTGAAACTACTTGTGGCGGGTGTCGTTTTCTACACCCATGAAATTCAGTGTAGTAAACTTTATCCAAATTGGTTGAGCCGTTTCGAGATAGAAATGGTATATTAACAATAATGCTAGGTTGGCAACCTTATTTAAAATTGTCCTTATGAAATACTGAATAAAATACCTCTCGTTTGGGTAAGCGTGTATCTTATGCGTAATTAAAAACAAGTAAAGGTGTCTAAGTTCGGGTGTAACCGAACATTATATACTCAGCGTGAGCTTCAATTGCACATTTCACTTCAAATAAATTACTTTTCTATATAACACGTCGCACGGCCCGTTTAAAAGAAAAATGTCTCCCCATTTCCAATTACAGTAAAACTTGATACGTGAAATACCATTGATTCAAAACTATTTTTTGCTAAGTTATAGCTTATTATTCTAATCTACGACCCTTTTAAATTTGTTTTATATATAAGTTGCCGTGGCCTTTAACCGATCCCGTCCAATTTTACTAGAAATATTTTCTGCTATAAGGAAAATATGTGTACACAATTTCATTACGATATGTTAATTTTTCTTCGAGTCTCCCGAAACATAGAAAATTGCTTTGTCATAAGAGGGGCGGCGCCACACCCTTTTTCAAAAATTTTGGTGTTTTCCAATTTAATGTTATAATTCAATTTAGAAAGTAAAATTCTATTGATACAAAGCTCTTTTTCGCTAAATGTAGCTTATTATTTTCGTCTACGACCTTTTTAAAAATCTTTTATATAAAAGTGAGCGTGGTCTTTAACCGATCTCGTCCATTTTCTCTAAAATATTTCCTGCTACAGGGAAAATTTTTGTACCAAATTTTATTACGATCCGTTAATTTTTCTTCGAGTTATGGTTCCCGAAACATAGAAAATTGCTTATTCATAAAAGGGGCGGTGCCACGCCCGTTTTTGAAAATTGAAGTTTTTCCTATTTATTGTTATAAATACACTTGGGAAATGAAGTACCACTGATTAAAGCTCATTTTTTGCAAAGATATAGCTTATTTTATTTGGCCAGGACCCTTTTAAAAATCTTTTATATAAAAGTGGGCATGGTTCTTTACCGATTTCGTTAATTTTTCTTCAAATATTTCCTTATAGTAAAGGCAACCCCTCTGCCGAATTTTTTTACAATAGGTTTGACCATTTTTGATATATGATTAATAATATTTGTAAAATTGATTTTATCACAAGTGGACGGTGCCACGCCCATTTTAAAAAATGTTTAATTTTTTATCAAGAGTCTCAATAGCAGTCCACATGTCAAATTTCATTCTAGGTGTATTATTTACTAAATAATCAGGTTTTTTGTGTTTTCCAAAATGTTATATATATATATAACGTGGGCGTGGTTATCATCCGATTTCGCTCATTTTCAATACCAATCTATTCTGGTTCCAGATAAGCTTGTGTACCAAATTTGTTGAAGATATCTCAATATTTAATCAAGTTATCGTGTTAACGGACAGACGGACGGACGATACTGATGATTTTGATATATGGAAGTCTATATCTATCTCGATTCTTTTATACCTGTACAACCAAACGTTACCCAATCAAAGTTAATATACTCTGTGTGCAAAGCACTCTGAGTATAAAAATATCAAACAGGTGGTAACCTCGCAAATACATCCTTAGTGACAGCACCTAGGCAGAAAGTTTGGTGATATAGAAGGCATTGGCTTTGCTCCAGATTTCATCCAAATATAGTTAAGCCGCTTCTGAGTTAGGTATGGATATACAAAGGAATATATATATAAAGGTTAGGTGGCAACTCCAGATGGTAGCTCTATTTCAAGATATCTCAACTGGTACCCACATTGACAAATATTGTATTTTTTTTTAATATTTGGAAAAGGTGGCAACGTCGAAAAGATATCACTGGTGGCTGCGAGGACATGTTGTATACAATTCTAGGAAGTTTAGTTTAATAGTTTAATCGCGCTGTTCTTGTAAACATATTTAAGAACTTTTGAAACTATAGTAGAAGTTACATAGATTGCTTGCAAGAAAGTATTTCCTTGTTTTCGACAAAATTGTTCCCACGTCGTTCGAAGTTTAGACCGAACTTCTCTTCCATTTTTCGTCGTGCTTCTTTATCATTTTTCCCACCAACTGGAGGGGCATATAGGTAGGAATGGCATCTGCAAGATAAATGAGTTTTCACTGAGAAGCTTTTTGTGACAGAAATACACTCGCAGTGTATTTCAAACACTGTATGTCAAAACACTGTCGAGGGCCGAACCCGCATAGAATAATTTTTTTCTAACTGAAAAATTATTGTGGGAAATATTAGCGTCACTATGGTATTAGCAAACAAATCATAACAAAAAATACAGCAAGTACCCACACTTACCAGCAGCTCCAAGTGGCGAGATATCTCACATACACACATGTAGTCATCAGCTAAGAGCAGAAGTTTTACTCACACATACACACGCATATAGCTAAATAACCAAGAATGCGATAGAATTGTTCCATCTTCGTGAAAAGTCTAGACCTTGGGAGAATTATGCGAACGACGCAATAGAGAGTATAAAAGTAGCGCAAGCTGAGAAATAACTAATCAGTTTGATTAAAACACCGTATTGGTTCTGAAGTGAAGTATAATTGTGAAGTGCTACTCCCAAAGTAGTCTAATAAAGACCATTTTGCTGCAATACTGAATATTAGAGTTATTTATTCGACAGTCCAGCGATACGACCGTTTAACAGAAGGTGTATAATTATCAAGAAATGCCCAAAATTCGTTACACATTGTAACGATTTAGGGAAATCCTGGTTATTATGCACCTTCTGCTAACGTTAGAATTGCTGAACTGTCGAATAATAACTCCAATATAGAGTATTGCAAACTGGTCTTTATTTAGATTACTTTGAGAGTACTTCACAATTATACTTCACTTCACAACTTATAGCGTGTTTAAATCAAAACTAATTCGTCATTCCTCAGCTTGCGCTGCTCTTGTACTCTCTGTTGCATCGTCCGCATACTTCTCCTAAGATCTAGCTGTTTGGAGAACAATTGTATCTCATGCTTGGTTACCAGCTATATACAAGTGTATTTGTAATTTATGTTTTTCTTATAGCCACGTGCGTGTGTATGTGTGAGTTTCTACTTCGGCTGACGACTACATCTGTGTGTGTGAGATATCTCTTCGTTGTCTTGTATATAAGTATTGCTAGCTTTAGTGTGTACATGTACATAAAGAGTGGCTGCTTCATGCTTTTGTTGTTGCATGGTTATTTACTTACAGCCTAGTGATGTCAACATTCTCCACAATATTTTTCTAAATTTTTGACTTTGGTTTGCCCCATTCGTGAACCGAGATCTGCGGTATGGTAGACGGCGCAAGCTACCAACATACCATAACGGTCGCCGTTGTTTACTTTATGCTATTCCGATCGGTATTGCATATTTTTTATTGCTATTAATATGGCGGGTCGTTGAGTTAAGTGCAACCTGTCTGCTCGCCTACGAGCAAATTTAATTTAATTTTAAATTCACCAGAAGCAGCTGATGCGAGTAAAAGCGACTACATTTTTCACAAATACTCAGCTATATACATACATAAAATTTTACACATTTGTTACAAATATATTGGTATGTGTGTATCTTAGACTATCATACAATCAATTTTAGGAGGGTAGATATGTAGGTAATTTTGCATGCCGCATTCAATGCGTACGCTCCGGTGCTAGTTGTCCTTTAGAGTCAATTTAGTTGTCTTAACCACAGTGGCGCCATCATGAGCGTGATTTTAAATTCTATCCTCTCATTAGAGTATTGCAATGAAAGGTGACGCGATGCGGCTATCGAAATTCGACAGCATCAGCAATTGAAAACAATGAACTAACACTCATCGGCAGAAAACAACAAGTACAGCAACAAAATTTTTAACAACGGTAGCAAAAATCATATCAACACGAAATAAATTTTAGCATTCTGAAGTTCTCTATACAAACTCTGCATTTACCTAAGCATACAAAAATACAGTATGTTTCATAATTATATGGTCAGAAAATGATTCGAGATTTTTAAACGAGTTGTCCATAACTCATTAAACTTATAGTGGCTAGTAAACTTTTGTAATTAGTTTAAAGTTGGTTTATGCTGTCGTAAGTTCCGCTGATATATTTTAAACCAATAAATTTTTGTGCTATTTTATCACCCTAATCCATCTTTGCAGTTGCCTACAACAAATTTCTTCTTCGCAGTAACTGAGCTTAATATTGTGGCGAATATTAGCAGTTTCGAGACGTCAGTATGCCGCTAGTAAATAAATACTGCACAACCACAACTACAATGTAAGTAGAGTGAGACAACACAAAGCTACGCACTTGTGTACACAGCAGCTAAAAGCTTTAATAATATTACACACACATGTACACGCAACAAAAAGAGCGCAGATGACACTAATCACACATATATATAGAAATCAATAGCGAATATGAGATGCAACAAATGAGAGAAGTAAATAAACAACTAATCGAGAAGGCTGTTCGCGAAAAGTCTTAACCCGAAATAGCCGTACGAGGCAGCTGAGAGTAGAACAGCAGAGCAGTCCAATTGATTGTCAATCAGATTGATTATAGCACGTAAAATTGACACCATGGTTGTCTTCCTGATGACTTTTTATAAATTTTTTTTATCCAACTCACCTACTTAATTTTCTGACTTTATTTACGAATATTTTCAGATCCATAACAATCGATTCTCCTCTAAGGGCTGCTGGTCTGGTGCAATGCACTGCACACGGCGAGCCTCACCAAAAATGAATGTCAGTACAACGGACGGCGCTGAACATAAATGCATTCCATGTTGCGGGAAAGGTGGTGGAGGGACGCTCGTTGATTAGGCTTATTGATATGGGCTATCGGTTTTCTGACTTCGGACACTATAGCTTCTTACCATGTTCGACTTTACGCTGACAGGACGAACGTGCCGATAACTGCTCGCCTGTGCATCATTCACACCAAAATATTTCCCCAAAGTGGCATGCAAAAGGAAACGGGTTCGACTAGGGTCAGGGGATCAGTTAACTTGTTGACGGATGAGTCGAAGTTAGACGAAAATATTGGTGGAGGGTCTTTTGTCAAGAGCCAAGTGTAAGCCGCACGTTTGATTTGCATAATCACTGCAGCGTCTTCCAAAGTAAAGTTGTTGAGGTTAAGGATGCGGTGGATGAAATGCTATCCAGTGCTGATACGGTCGCCGTGGTGTGATGGTAGCGTGCTTCGCCATCCACACCGAAGATCCTGGGTTCTCGACCTGGAAAAGCAACAACAAAATTTGAGAAACAAGTTTTTTCAATTAGAAGAAAATTTTTCTAAGCTGGGTCGCCCCTCGGCAGTGTTTGGCAAGCACTCCGAGTGTAGTTCTGCCATGAAAAGGTGTCAGTGAAAACTCGTCTACTCGTCCGCCTTGCAGATGCCGTTCGGAGTCGGCATAAAACAAGTAAGTCCTGTCCCGCCAATTTGTAGGAAAAATTAAAAAAGCACGACTCAAGTTGGAAGAGAAGCTCGGCTTAAAATCTCTTCGAACGTTATCGTGTCTTACATTTATTTTTTAGCATAGCCAAGCAGCTATCAAGGCCTTGAATTCAACTTAAACGCGATCAAGTATGGTCTGTGAGAGCCTGGCTTCGTTTGCATTTGCATCGAACTATTTTTTTATTAAGATAGTGATATCCCGGGCAATTGTAAGGCGGATCTCTTGGCCCACATCGGTACAACTGAACCAGATAAAGATGGCTGTAGGAATTTCGGGATTCCGCTGGCCACCTGTGGTCTGTTCCTGCATAGATGGACCTCGAGTTAGCTTAGCAAGCGTTTGGCGGACACCACCCCTTGCAGCGTAGCAAGATCCTTCTGGACGGAAGTGGTTGGCAGGAGGTCTGCCGAAACGGTTGGCTTCACTAAGGCTCATCTTTTAATGCTCATTGGGGTTTTGAAAAGACAGTGTTCAACGGGAAACATGCGCAGCTGAATGGAGGATGATGAGGTTAAATCATAGAGTCTCTTTATGCCTGACTGCACAGCTTTTGCCCAAACTATGCGAAATTACCTTAAGCCTACGTCACCAGTATTTTACGTGGTATCATACCGGACCTTCATGGTGTGCAAGTGCTTCCCCACTAGGGCAGCTAACACTTAACCTAATCTAAGCTAAACTAAGCTCGACTATTCTGCATAGTATGTTCCAACTAGCGAATTTGCCGGATTTAGTTTACTGAAATATACTGTTGTCGGGCTATTTTTAACCCTCGTGGCCATCATTAGACATGTTAAGATCTATACAAAGTATTACAAAGGGCACATGCATATTTACCATCGAGCATAGATGTAGGGTCCGCCTGAACGACATATCTGGTCAAGTACTGCGGGAGATTGTAGCCTTAATTGCCATATGACTATCTATTAAAATATACTGACTGGCTAAAATATCCGTCTGAAAGACACTGCAGTGATCTGGCAGCCTAAGGGATCAACTTGTTCCTGAATCAACAGGGAAAAGGTATACTCGACCCATTCTGTTAACTCAGAACTATTGGTATACAGGCATTTAGTATGTTCTGCCATTTCCGCACTATATATTTCGTCCGTTCTACTGTTAAGAGCATTGGTGATTAAACTCAATGCATACAGAACTTTGCACGATTGGATCCCTTCCTGCGTTAACGATTCTCTAACCTCGCTAATCCTCATGAAAATTCACATATTCTCAAAGATCATTTTGTGTAACAGCACCACCCAACATTTAATAGATTTCGAGTGAAAGGAATCTTCTTTCGGTAAGCGAAAATTGGACATGCACGCCGTTACCTCGCGAAAACAGTGGCGCGTTCTTCTAAAAACTATGAAAATTTGTAAGAATATATGAATATACAAGTTGAAACCCGTTGATGTTCTTATAGTTATGAAAAGCACCGTATATTTATACAATACATGATGATGATGCGCTTGTTTTCAGCCAATGGTTGCTTACCAGTTCCACCTTGTTAGATAGAAAAAGCAATTAAGCGCACTGCTTTGCAATTAAAATCGATTTTTAGCATTTTATTTTCGAGCACCTGCCCGCGCGGCAAAGCGAATGCTCTAACAGCACTTTTTGATTGTTAGTGACCTATGTACAACATGCGTATAGTATAAGTGTGCGTATGTATAGCATGAATGTGTTATCGCTGATTTTGGACATTTTAATTGCAAATTGCACAATTTGCACTACAGCCACGCCTCTTTTCAAGCTCATCTGCTTTATTTCGCTTTTCTCTTTATGCACGGCGCCGCTGCCTTTTACTGCGTGAAGCCTTTCACTTCGATGCCATTCAACTGAATAGGGGCGCGAGCTATGTATTTGATGACAGCGTGATAACGTGCAAACATTTATCGTAGCGTTCAGCATTGATGACGAGCAGCTATGCGATAATGTGATTAGAAGGACACAATACGCATTAGCGCACTACAACAATAACAACAAAAACAAAAGGAAATTGTAGGAAGAAAAGCTCAAGCTTTGCTGGCAACTTCATTTCGGACGCAGCACATTGAAAATCGCGCCCTCGACTGTGATCCGCTTTATAGAAAGTAAGTAGAAGCGATAATGGTGATGGCATTAGATTGAATTTCTGTTGATAGAAAATTGGTGGTCATGTTAAGTGAAACTGTCAAAAAAAAAGCGATACGGTAGCAAATGGTGTCATGTTTAGGTGAAATTGTCAAAAAAACCATACGGCAGCAAATGTACAGCACATGTATGAAAGTACATAAATATATCCTGCCATTTTTGTGCTAAGAGTTGAAAATAAAGGCAAATCCATTACGACATAATACAAAAATAACCTCTTACAAGAAAGGGTTCCTGGAGAAGGGTTAAATGAAAAAATGTTCAACGTAGGTTCGTTGTTAGAAAATGATGAATTCTTATTCTCAAAGTACTTTCTTTTATACAAAATATTTCGACGTTACTAATACGTATTAGTGTATATACTTACAAACTAGAAGTACATAGATTCGTAATACGTAAATGACAGTCAGCATATTATAATGACCTATTATGTACATATGTGTATAGTTAGACAGTCACTATGACCAAGAGACAAATATGTCGATCAGTGTGACTGATCAATAAGTGTGTTGGTCAATGTGGACGGATTGACAAATGTAAACAAATATATGCCGTGTGTGTCGGCATGCACTTATGACGTTGAACTCCCGCTGAGTTCAAGTAATTATGTGGGTCAGTATAACTTGACTACTTGTGTGGCATATATGTGTGTATGTATATTATACCATCAAATGCATTGAAATGGTTTCTTATTACAAATACTAATATATAGCAAAGGAATTATGTTAGACTACATACATTAATTATGTTAGACTGAATACATTGGTCTTGTCTGATCACAGAAGTTAAGCAGCGTCGGGTGCGATTAATACTTAGATGAGGGACCGCTTGGGAAAAATGCGTTATGTTGGCATTTTCCCTCACTAGGTGCGATCCTTGTCGATAGTGTTAGGGTTTAGCCGAACTCTATAGCGTTCAACTATGTAGCTGAGCTATTTGAGGCTCGCATCCCCACTGTATCGCCCCATTGGAGGGCGGGGAATGGTCGGTGGTCAAGAACTGGCAGTGCCCTAATCCGGGGTGTTATGCGTACTATGTTCTGTGGATGATTGCAGCCAGGGTATATTATTCGGCTGTATTCGAACGGAGCCTTCCCAATACCGGGTCATATGGGTAAGTATTGAGACCTTACCACAGTAGGAGTAGGGGTCATCATTTTGGTTGACGGTTCTTTCCAATCGCGAAAGAAAAAAAGAAAACACCTCGAGGCTGCAATTTCAGAGATATGACTTAAAAGTGGCGTATAACTCCCACGATTGTAGAAGTAGAAGATAAGCCAAAGGGAGATAGCGCAAAGACTCGGGTTTCTACGAGGTGAAAAGTGGAGGTAACAGTGAAAGCCGCTGTTCCCGTAAAGATGAGTGATGTGCAATGCACTCAGTGACTGTGGTGCTTGTTGATCGTAGCAATCCTTATGGACAGATGACTACTCAAAAGTTGGAGTCTGTAGAAAGGGAGCTTGGATACTCACGAAGGCATCACGAAAGTACCATTAATCTTCCACGAGCCATCTCATCTTCCTCTACACCATCCATGATTCCAGCCATAGATCGGGACAGGTATAATGAAGCAGCTTCTGGATGAGATTTTTTTTTGCCCAAGGAGGACCTTAAATTTCATTGCTACTTTCGAATTTATAACAAGCCCTTGATGTGCTGCGATTGTGAGAATGCACCGATCTGTTTTGGCTGACAGAAAGTATTTCGTCTCTTTCTTAGTTACCACTTTTTTGCCCCTTTTTCTTATCCAGAGAAGTCAAAATTTACAATTGCAACATTATCACTGATTACTTATATTCACTCTTTGTAGGATGTTTTTCTTCTAAGAGTCGCCTAGGTCTTCCTGTCTTCGAAAAAGGCCGAGATCGAGGACTTACACATTCTGCTTTTTTCAAAGCACTACCGTTGAAAATTTTCATTTATTCATCAGAAGCTTTCCATGAAGACTAACAGTCCGAAAGGATGGAGCCAGGAAGAGACAGCGTTTTGATGCATGTCATATACCACAGTTAACGGGGCGGTGTCGTATATTGGAACTGCCTGCGAAGCACAAAACACATATTCCAGTAGTGACTCTGGGATAGTAAAAAATTAACTTGTTATGATGTACTGATTTCAGCAAGTATATATCTCCGATATCTACTCAACCATGCTCCGCCTAACACTTCAAAAGGCTGGTTCAACTTTCGGGCATGGCGCTGAAAGGAAATACTGTATGCTCTAGATTTGACGCGAACGCCAAATCGTTGACTGATAAGAATACTCACAGTGCGTCAGTAAGTAATCACTTAACGACTGACAACAGTTGTGTTCTCTGAAAGCGCTCAGTACAAAAATATAACCCATATATAATGATGTGCTTGTAATATAAATACATATGTACATATATTAAAGCATCTCCGACCTTTAGTCCCATAATTCAAAACAAGTTTTCCCTATCGCGCACTCCTTTCTTACAATACCTCATTTCCTTAATCAACGTCAAAACAATAATAATGTCAGTACACATTTCACTTGAAAAAAATTTCAATAACATGTGCCAAGTAAAGTCTGACTTGTGGTGTACTCACATCTGCACCACCAAATTTATCCAATAAATGAGAGTGCCAGAAAATCAGCTAACTGCCAACGACAGCAGCCGCAGATTTATGCGAGCGACGGTAACGATGTAAATAAACATATTTATGTAGGCTATGTATGCATGTATGTGTATATTCGTTCACAAACACACACAGAGTCCTCCAATAATATCGGGGTATCTTAAAATATCCACTCAGTAACATACTTCTCTTAACTCAAAGTTAGCGTTTAATGAGGAGTTTAACTTATCATTTTAGACAAATTTTAAATTAAATCTGTTTTCGAAAATGCATACATTTTTTTTTACATTTGTTACTCTGACTCGAATTTCATATCTTAATATGTATAGTTCTTCTGAACGAGCGTATGAGAACGGGACAGATTTTGATGAAATTTTAGGTTCACAAGAAATGAATCAGTGGCGGACCATATATGAAAAATTTAAGTAAGAGAGGTAGATGGAGTAGGAGTGTAGTGAGAGATGGAGAGGGAGTAGTTGTGGAAGTGGGACTAAGAGTAGAAGTGGAGTGGGATTAATGGGTCAAAGTGGGAGTTGGAGCGGCTTTTGCAGTGAGACTGGGTTCGGGAGTAAGAAGAAGACAAATAAAAACGAAATGACTAACAATATGAAGAAGCTTCGAAGATTAATTAAAAGTATTGAAAGAGTGAGAGGAGAAGCTCTCATTTTTGAAATAAGGTAAATCAATTCTCACGCAGATCATAGCCTGCCGGTCAATCTATTATTTATACATATTTTTCGTGAAGTTTGAAAAATAATTTCAATAAAAGCAACTATAGACAGGCCTTCTGGCGTCACATGCTAACAAGTTAGGCCTCGTCAGTAACACCAGCTGTAGGAAGTGCACGCTAGAGGAAATATTGTTGAGCACGTTCTGTGCTCGTGTTCTGCGTTCGCGAGGTCAAAACTCCTGCTATTAGGAACCGCGGAGTTGTCAGATCTTAGCTAGGTCCGAGAAAATGTCTAGTATTTGTCAAGGGACGGAGTTCTTTTATTACATAAGTCCTTTTACCTAATTGAGGTTTTTCGGTTTTGTCGTCAAACAAGTTCTGGTAATCACTCTGACACAATGAGTCTATGTGAGGTCTTTATTGACAGTCATTTCAACGTAACTATTTTACTTTTACATGGTTGCCATCAATATGATGAGTAAATAGTTATGCTCTCTGAAGACTTTATTCGTCGAATTAAGAAAGAATGTGAAACTTGTAACGGAATATAAAGTGTTCCTAGGTAATGTAGGGAACACTTCAACTCACTTTCATATAGCGGAGAGATAAATAATTTTAAACTCAATCGACGGCGAGCCACTTGTCAACTCCGAAGAGAGAATGATAATATTCAACTTAAAAATAAGCGATGCTTCATCAAACGACGGACTACTGGCTGGTTTGCTCCTACACGAGTGAGAAGAGATATAAGAGCATCAACTCCTGTGCAAATATTGTCGGACGAGCGTATAGGGCCACTTATACTTGCATTAGCGATTTGTTATCGATGCGTTATAATATCGTTATCGATTGCAAATATTATCGATAACTTATTGGATAAATATCAAAAATTGATCGAAAATATCGATAACTATCGAAAAAATATTTATTTATCTGTAAAAAATATCGATTTTTAATTGGAAAATTATAGATTAATAATCGAAAGAATATCGATTTGCTATAGAAAAGCTATCGTTTTTTACCGAGAAGTGTCATGCTGCAGAAAAAAATCGATTGTTATCGAAAAAAATCGCTAATTTAGTCCGAAAATATCTAGACTTCATATCGAAAGGTTCAGGAAATATTCTCAAAAGCCTTCCAAAATATATGGAAATAGTGGGTAAAGAATCAAAATAGTGCCAATCCCAATATTAGCGCAAAAAAGTCACGAAATGAGCCAAAAAAAACTCCGACAAGTACAGGAATGATCTCAAATAGGGTTTAGAAATTTTTCCAGCATGATCACAAAAATATACATCGGGACATAGTATGGTGCTTCTAATATAAATTTTGAAGAATAACATTATTTGCAGACCCTAATAATAACTTAATGTTAGGTGTATATTATTTTAACTCCAATGGATCAGAAGACAGACTTACCATTTATCTCTGCGAAGAACCGAAAAAATTAAAATAAACATAACTCACTGAGAAAGCTATAGAACCGAATTGATTTTTCTGGTTAACCGGTAAATGCAATATCAGGATAAATTCGAGATCCCCTTAGATTTTTAAAGATATATAAGCATTTTTTAAGAGCTAAAATTTTTATACTCAGCTGTGCAGAGTTCACGGAGTATATTGTGGGCGAATGTTGAGATCACTAGGCTGTCAGTAGAATAATCATGCAACAACAAAATATGAGCCAGCCACTCTTATGAACATGTACACATTAATGCTAGCAACACTTATGTACAAGGCAACGAAGAGATATTCTCACACACACAGATGCATGTCATTAGCCGAAGTTCTTACTCACACATACACACGCATATACTAGATTACCAAGCATGAGATACGACTGTTGGCGAAATTACTAGACCTTAGGAGAAGGGGTAGAGAAGAAACGAGAGTATAAAAGCAGCGCAATCTGAGTAATAACATAATCAGTTTTGATTTAAACACACTATTGGTTGTGAAGTACTACTGCCAAATTAATCTAAGATAGATTAAATAATATAAATAAATAAAGACAAGTTTGCAATACTGAACATTGGAGTGATTTATTCAACAGTTTACCGATTCCAAAGTTATCAGAAGGTTTCAAATATGCGGAATTGTCCCTAAAAGTCGTTACAATGTTAATTTTGTTCGCATAACGGTATCCCGTATGCATAAACTATCGAGATAGATATAGATTTCTATATATCAAATGATCTGGGCGAAAAGAGAATTTATTTACGATAATTTGAGTAAATTTTATGTATCTAAATGAAACTTGGTATGTAAGTTCCTGGGCACACATCTCAGATGACTATTTAAAATGAACGAAATAGGACTATAAACTACGCCCACTTTTTCGATATCAAAAATTTCAAAAAACCCAAAAGTGCGATTAATTCATTACCAAAGACGGATGAAGCGATGAAGCTTGGTAGGTGGGTTGACTTTATGACGCAGAATAGAAAATTAGTAAAATTTCGACAATGGCGTGGCACCACCCACTTTTAAAAGAATGTAATTTAAAAGTATTTCAAGCTGTAATTTGGCAGCTGAGTATGTAATGTGTGGTTACACCCGAACTTAGCCTTTCTTACTTGTCTTCTTTGCTGTTATGTCGCATTTGATATTTTACCTAAATATTCAACTTTGAACTCCATACAAATACCTATTGTCACTAAATGTAAGGATATATATGTACGTATGTATAAGTAGCACATAAATACATTTTATGAAGTAGATATTTACAAACAAATATATAAATATACAATGGTTTAAACATGTGCTAAGAAGTAGCTAAGAAAGTTCCTCGGTAATATAAGAACGGCTAGTCTAGGAGGTAGGGCGAACTAATGCGTGGATATGCAAATTTCCTAATGACAAACTTCAAAAAGTTATGCACAATTCAAACAATACTGCGACCGAATTGTTAAACAAAGCAAAGACCGTGTCAGAAAAAGTTGAATTAGGAATTTCTAAAAATATTGAATTAAAGAAGCAGGTGGAGTAGGGAGAATAAAGCAAGCAAAGAAATGCCTACTTCTTTCAGCAGCATAGATGAAAAAGCAAAAGCTCACTACTCTGCAAGCAATATTTAAAATAGCAAGCACAATAGGCTAAAGTTTAAACAGTACAAAAAGTTTAAATAAAGAAAAAAAGGGAGTAATTGTGAATCGATTTTAAGCAAAGTCAAAAAAAATATATAAAAACATTAAATTGCGAAGGCTTTGTACTTAATGAGATAAACTTTGGGAAAAGTTCTAAAAAAGTATTAAGACCGCAAATTTTTTGTGGTGGTTTGGAGTTTTTTCTGGAAAAGATGTTACCCTCATGTTGCACTCGTAAAATTCTAACTTTTGACGGAGTCACTCACGCTATGCAAAATGACTTAATTTGTAGGTAATGATACTCTTTTTCAACTTCAGTGCAAAATATTTTGTGAAAGCCACGCACAAACTCACGAGGGAGCTGGGAAGAACCAAGAGAGCGGCATTACTTTCAGTAAAGAAAATACCATTAGATTGCTACTGAAATCCCAGTTGTACAAATTTTGCGAATTGTTCTTCCCACACAAGTGTATGTCATAAGCAAACTAAGAGCAGATATTGTATTTCCGTAAGTTATCAAATTAAGATGTTTTTGTAGCTTAAGTTAGGTGAACTGGCCGATCAATAGAGACCTCATCTAGACTGAATGTGTTCATTGTGACCCTCAAATGGAAAAACCTTAATGAGATAGGTACTAGAACTTATGTTATAGAATAACCCCGTCCTCATTGCAAATATCAGAAGTTTTTTACGACTTGGCATAATTGCCGCCTTGAGATCTGCCTACTGCGCCGCCCTAGTACCTGAAGCATTGGACCTCGCCAACTCAGGACACGAAAACAGAATGTGTTCAGATTTTTCTGCTGCAGCTCGCACTTCTTATATCTGCTGTAACTACGGGGCCTACGTACAAGCATGTGAAGCCAGAAAGCAGTGTCCGGTTAGTATGCCCATCGTGAACTTTAAGTCTTATCTCTTTAGAGATACAAGAAACTTTGTTAGCCTAACGTCGTAGGTTTGTACATGATCTTAGAAATTTTGCAGCCAGCGTTCCTTCCAACAACTCCTGTCTTCTTTTAATTTCTCCCAATGGATTGGGACGTCGATTCTCGAGTGCTGAACTTCCTTCTCCAATTCACCGCATTTTCGCTACCTTCTTATCCCTTTTCCACCGGGTACAGAGAACATATATATTTTCGGGCCGAAGCATAGTTTTCGCAATGATTCTTTGCATTCAGAAAACATCTTGATAAAACTGTGTGAGATTGCCTTAATTGTCGCCTGACTACCAATATGAGTATTAACGCAACTGCAGTTAAGCACTCCTCCTCCAAAACTTCTGCTGCTTCTTCACGGCTATAATCTCCACCTGAAAGGACGCTGCAATATCTGGCAGCCAGTAAGATCTACAAGAGACCCGCCCCTTCCGTTAATTTGGAAATAACCGTATACACGTGTATAGTATGTTCTGCCATTCCGCACCTTCGCACCAACCTCCGGCTCAATTGTGCCCCAAGACCTTTTTCTAAGCTCTGGCATATATATATTCCGCTTTCCGATATTAGATGCAACTACACTGTTGCGGCCAGTAGGCTTGCTTTTAAGATGCCTCGGAGGCCTTAGGCCTTGTTGCAGTGCTTACGCGATGTTTTGGCAATTAGCTCTGCAGACGAGCTAAGTTGGTGCCTGCATAAAGCTCGTTCAACTCATAAATAAATCTTCTTTGGTACCCCTTCGCCTTCTAATAGAGGCCCATACATCTTTCGAAAAAGCATTCTCCCGAACACTCCTGAGCCGCCTCGTCTGATGATGTTATGGTCCATGCTTTTGCACCATATAGCTGGACGGGTACGATAAGTGGCTTAGAGCGCATGGTTTTTGTCGGGAGAGGACTTAAATTTCCAATTGCGTACATAGCTAAAAGAAGACTTTCTTGGTAAGAGTGATTCTTCGTTGCATTTCAAAGCTGATTTTGTTGTTTGTATTAATTTGGTTCCAAATAAACGAAGTGTTTTACTGCTTCGGAATTATGGATGCCAACTGTAGCGTGGTTGCCAATGCGCAATTGCCTGGCCTTTGCTTGATGACAGCAAGTACTTCATTTTGTCTTCATTCAGGATAAAACCATTCTTACCGCTTCTTTTCCTGTTTGTATTAATCAGAACTTACAGTGAGGATGTTCAGGAAGACATCATACGCCAGTAATTGCTCGCCCTTATACAGTATAGTTTCTGAGCGGATAAGTTCTGCAGCGTTTTGTTTGGAACAGCTCGGAGCGGTCCTTCCCAATTCTAGCTGAGCTGATGGTATTGCTCCACGGAATTTTGCACAGCGATAGATAGGTTTGCAGGGAACTCAAATTCAGACATATCGGCATAAAGGCATTGGCAGCCAGCTTTAACATCGACAAAGAGCTGATGTACGTCGGTTCTTTGTTCGCAAAGTCTTCCCCTAGATTTTGCGTAAGGGAGTCTGAAGCATGCGCATAACAGAACTTAAAATGCAATATTAAGAAGGCAGATTCCATGGTAGTTGGGGCAGCCTGCATTGTCCACCTTCATGTGGACTGGGCAAAGCACACTCAGAATCCAATCGTCGGGTATGCACTCGTTCGGCTATATATTGCATAGAAGTTGATAATAAATAAATGCAATGCGCCATAACCTCCGAAGTTTTTAGGTCGAGCTTCTCTTGCAATTTGCTTCGTGCTTCTTTTAATTTTCCTACAAATGGCGGGATGGGATCTACATAACAATGTCTGCCTGGCTGTCCGACTGGCAAGAAAAATGAATTTTCACTCGGAAGCTTTTCATGGCAGAAATACACTCGGAGTGTTTGCCAAATCGCTGACGAGGGACGACCTCGCTTAGAGAAACTTTTTCTAAATTTTGGATGTTATTTGGTAGGGGACTTGAACCCAGGATCTTCAGTGTGGTAGCTAGAGCACGCTACCACCACACTACGGCGGCAGAGATAAAAGTTGATGGATGTGACTTAATTACTCCTCGACGTCGTATTTCAATAGCTCCGCAGGTAATCGATCAGCGGGCCGCAGCCTTGTGTTTTTTAATCTGGTTATCAGTATTCTTACGTCGTCATAGGTGGAGGGGGCAACAACAATTCTATCATCACGGGTTCATCATATTCCCTGGGCGATTCATCTCACTCTCCATTTAGAAAAACAGAAAAGTGCCCCGTTCACCATTTAAGCACCATCTAGACATTGGTTACTAGGTCATTGTTTTCGTTTTTACACAAATTTTCCCGAGCTTAAGTTATTCTTTCTGCGGACGTTATTTCTGGCGGCAAGCAGCTTAAGCTCCTTGCACTCACGCCTTTCTTCCTCTATTTTTTTCTAAGGGCTTCTCGCTTCCCTTTTCAACTCACAGTAACATCCGCACCCCTTTTGTTGCGTTCGCTTTTAACGAATGATGGATGCCATAACCACGCCCAATAGTTTTTCGAAAGTTTACCGAAATTATTAAGAAATGCATGTTGTAAGAAGAATTTTATTGTAACTCAGCTGGAATAAAATAAAAATGCCTACTATGCTCCACCGCACCGGTAGCTCTACTTTAAAGGACGCTCACGTAAATTTCATTTGATTTAATAAACGCTGCCGAATATTTAGCGGGAGTGCGTCGTTTTATTTCCTTACATAAGTGGGTAATATCATTCATTCATTAAACCACCATCACATTCTAGCGAACGTGTCTCAATTTATGTTCCACTGCACGTTTACCAATTCCCCAACAATTAAAATTCGTGTATGAACACTTAAAACGCATTGTCTAAGAGGCATGGCCTATCAAAAGCCCTCAAAACATTCCTTCAGAATTAATTGTGATTTCAAGAACAATGTTGGTGGACCAACATACATATATAGGAAGTAACAAAATAAATACCCGCCTCTTTCATTTGTGCCGCCTTCTCTCCTTGCATTGTGGTGCACATTTGCATCCGCGCCTATGACCAACCACCCTTTGCACCTTTCTTATTCGACTAGGCTTTTGCACTCTCCTCGTGGCGCGTCCTCATTATAGGCCATAGAGTCGGCTGCAAAGGATAACTGCCTGATTATTCTTCAGCTCAGCGGCAACCACTACAAAGTACTCAGTAGGGTAGTTAGACAAAATACATTAACCTAGCTATTGCCCCTCATGATTGTAGCTCTCCGCCTTCTAATTACCTGTGGTAAATCAAAAACCACGCGCTGAGCCCAGAAGCCTTTCCACCTGATAGAAATCATGACTCTTGGATCAGTGCCACGTCAAGTGAACCATTCTTAAATATTAGGACCAGTGCACTCGACGTCACTGTTTGTCTTCCTCCAACACCGTCATCATAACGTCTAGGTCCCCCACTTGCCTCTCTGTTTAAAGACTTAAGAGGCGTCTTTTACCCCACCTGATTCCAGCGTTGTTGTTGTTGTAGCAGTGTTTCGCCCTATCCAATAGGTGCGACCAATCATAAATTGTCATCAATGTCTTCTAACGGGAGTCCAAGGAAACTTGCTGTTTCAACAGGGGTAGACCATAATGAGAGCGGTGTTAGAGGCGTTGGTTCTACAATACAGTTGAAGAGATGGCTGGTTTCATGTGGCGGACATATTGCAAGCAGCACATACATTTTGCATGTCGGGGTTGATTCTGGATAGATAAGAGTTTATCCTGTTACAGTACCCAGATCGAAGTTGAGGTAGAGTGACGCGCGTTTCCCTAGGAGAGTCCGTTCCTCCTCTGCTGGTTTGGGTATTATTCTTTAAGTACTGGGTTCACCGGGTAGTTCCTGGCATATAGGTCCGACACCTGTTTGTGGATTTCACTGAGGACCTGCTTGTACTTTTAGCTACATATGACTGTGTTCTCAGCTTCCGTATTTCCTCATAATGCTTACGAAGATGACCCTTAAGCCTCTGGGTGTTGTATGCTCATCAATCAGATGGCTGTTTGGGATGCCCAGGTTTCTGGGTATTCAACAGAAACTCTTGGTTAGCATTTCATTTCTCTCCCTGAGGGAAGTATTCTCGTGTTAAAATCTTTTAAGTTTTCCAGCATGTTACGATCTTTAATATGACGTCAAAGGGTACATTTGTAATAATTTTACATGTCACTAATCAACTAGCTAAAAGTACTCCATTATAGATCTCCTAGGAGACTATTATTCATATCATAAGCTTTATTTTTCACTGCTGGGTATAGATGTACATAAAATCTGTGCCTGCAAGTAATATGAAATCGCGTGCAAAAAGAGTGGTAGATATTGAATGGCTAGCTTGTAAGCACAGTGCTTGGACGGCTGACAACTGACTATGGACGCCTAAAAGTTTTCCACTTTATATGAGTTTAATAGTTTTACCAAATGTTAAGAATTAATTAGCGCCTGCTGTGCGGCCTGAAATTTTGATTCCACTTACTCTCGAATTACTTATTAGACGATAACGCGACGTCGTGGCATGACTATTTTTTATAGCTCACACAATAAAATACATGTGAACATTAATATTATCATGTTACTAAATTTGTTTACATAACGCATAAATGGCTTCGACTACCCAAAGCAAGCTGAGACATTCCTATTATGAAACTTTATTAAAGACTTTAAGACTTAGGTTGAACTGAATGTTCAATAAAGACCAAATACATACTGAATGTGTGTAATTGATTTGATTCATTCATACCGTGTGAGCCCTCTGCCAGTTTATGAGTACCTCACGAAAACCTTTTAGCGTAGTTTTGCCAAAAGTTTGACAACGATGTATTTTCTACACAGTTCTCAAAAACTTGTCTCGAACGGATTAATTTATCTTCACGATGTTTTCAGTAAATTTTAACGTTGTTCAAATTAAGTTACAGGATTTTTAAACATTGAGCAGTACAAAGTTAAAAAATTTGCTACAAAACTGATTAACTTTAACATTAGCTCTTTGAACGAAAAGTAGAAACGATATGCGGATGTAAAGCGAATTGAATAAACGAGTGAGCGGTGATAAGAAAGATACATAAAGGAAAAGAGCAAAAGAAGGAAGGTATAGAAGGGAGAAATAGGTGAGAGTGGCGATAATTTAGACAATGAAGAATGGGAAAATGAAACAGATAGAGGCGGCAGCAGGAAGAGAAGGAATAATGAAAAGCAGAAACGATAGACGTCGAGAGAGGGACAATTGTGTGGTTATAGCGTTGTAACGAACTTTCGAGGATGTCTGATAATTATGCACCTTTTGCTAACGTTCGAATCTTTCAACTGTCGAATAAATAACTCCAATCATATATATTATTTCTAATTGCTGTTTTTATGTACGGGTCTCTTTTTCTCTCTTATTTGGAATCCAAATCTATAAATAAAGTTTTGGTTGTAAAGATGGAGATTCGGGTTATTAGCGAGCTTTGGGCAATTTTGGTCGTAGTGCTTTGTTTAGCTATATTTATTAAAATAATTTGTTAAAAATAAACGATTGTGAGCACACAAAGAAATCTATTTCTACTATGGCACTATTGTGAATACCGGCAGTTGCTATTGAACGCTAGATGGCAGCGCAAACTGTAAGTTTTAATTGATTGACGGCAGTTGCCATTATATGCTAGATGGCAGCGCAGGCTGTAAGTTAATAAAGCAGCTGATTTCTGTTGATATTTGATAAGAGACTTTTATATTGGTTGCGCAAGAAGAGCACAGGCTCGCATTCAGTATTGCAAAATAGTGTTTATTAGATAGACTACTTTGGGAGTAGTACAATTATACTTTACCTCACAACTAATAGCGTGTTTAAATCAAAACTGTTTAGTTATTCCTCAGCTCGCGCTGCTTTTATACTCTTCATTGCCTCATTAGCGCATTTCCCCTAAGGTCTAGTTGTGAACATGCAATCTGGATCAGTTGTATCTGATACTTGGTTATTTACCTATATGCGTGTGCATATGTGAGTAACAACCTCTGCTCTTAGCTTATGACTACATATGTGTATGTGAGATAATTTCTTTGCTTTAAGCTGCTGGTTATGTGTGTGAAATATTCTTCGTCGCCTTCTATGTACGTGTGTAAATGGTTTACTTTGATATGTTCATGTACACAAGTGTGGCTGCTTGCTGTTTTTGTTGTTGTGATTATTTACTAACAGCATAGGGATGCTAATATTCGCCACAGTAGGTTGTCATTTTACAGGGTGCTTTCTTATTTATTCCATATGTCTATATAAATACACTGTGTGAAAATGAACCAAACTTATAGTTTTTCTTCTTCAAACCTAATCTAAAAAAAAGCAATGTCTTCAAAACTGGTTCAGGCGAAAACTTATTGGAGCGAATACTTAATTACTTTGCTCGCGAATTGTCCTGTCCCCACCCATTATATTAATTCATGCCACATTCTGTTGGTAGTAATTATTTCATAATATAAGCACACTGTTCACATTTTACACGAGCTTGTTTTTGTTAAGGCATTCCTCTGATGAGAAAGATAAGTCCGAAAGCCAGAGACTATTCATGCCTTTCGTGAAACAGAAATGGTGTATTAAATTTGGCAGGAATCCGAAAATTATATGTCCTTGAGGATAGCAACAAGCATATCGAAATGATAGGGATGAAGATCTGAGCTGATTAAGCCATGTCCGTCTGTATGCTTTGAAAGCAAACAAGTTCTCAAATTTTATGACTTCTTGATGAGATTTTATGTGCGGGTTTATTTTGGTTTCCGATTAGACCTTTGTTCGAACCGATCGGTTCGGACAAACTATAGTATATAGAAGCTTCAAATTTCACAAAATGCTTTATTTTGTAGCATACATTGTTGTCTGAAAGAATCGTATCAATCAGTCGTATATATAATATATAATATATATTCTATATAACCTATTGTTCACATAAGAGCTTGGTTTGTTGTTTGCTGCCCGAATACCAATGACTCGAGGCCAAGTAGCGTACGGGGCGCCACTTTGATGCGCATTCTTCTGGAACGAATTGCTGCTGCTATAGTATGGCTAGTTGGTGTTCCGTTCAAATCAATTGGTATGGACAACGAACCTGCAGATAATCTTAATATAGCATTAGCCTACTTCCTGAAGATCCGGTAGTATACAGCTGCCCATAGCTATAAACTTATTGAGTTAGACATGGGCACTCACACATGTAGTGCGCGCCTGTACCTTTGCTGCCTTCCTCGGCGCTGCTCGTTAAAATGCTGTTGAAAGCATTATCTTAGCATTTATGCCGAGCGCCTACTGCCCGGTATTGTGGCATTGATTCTAAAGACTTGACTTATTTAGCAGGTATTTTCCCACTCTTGTAGTTCGGACTGTTTTGCTTGGTAAACCGACTGAATACCGCTTACTCTTTGAATATGCTATGTATGTTCGGTTTGATTGATATTAGTGGAAGATGCATCTTGGCCCCTTCTTTTAAAAGCCCTTAACAACGAGCGAAGCACTGCTATAACAATAACAACAAGTTCTTATAACAGGGCTATGTTTGTTAAGTAAACTGTCGCTTAAAAAGACCTATTGCAGCTACATGCGGCGTTAAATTAAGTGATGGGGGAGTTGAGCGCTGCTTGGCTATGTGAGTAAAGGCACAATTCGGGCCCCCTCACCAAGTTCTCTGAAAGGGCGTACATGCCTTCTCTATATCCAGAACTTCCGCTTGGAAGATACTAAAAAAGTATGGGGAAACGAACTGACAGTAACACTTCAAGTTGCTCACATAAGACACTCGCTCCCAAGCCGCAGTTTATTTTAGATCCGTCGATGTAGAGTGAAATTTCGTTATTACTTTGTATTCCGCTTTGACCCACAGTCCCTTCTTGATAGGAACTGAATATATTACACCCGTCAAAACGTACTGATGGCATGTGATAATTGGTGGATAATCGAGACACAACGGAAAGCCTTCGGAGGAAAATTCTGTAGTCAAACTGCCTCGAGTTCCAACAGTCAGACTCGTGAAGTCTTACTGCCGAGCAATTTGCAGTTTCACTTCTGTGAAGGTCCAGACACCTGTTGCCCCTCCAAAGACTTCCCAATGTACCGGCCACCATGGTAGAGCCCATATCGCAATGGCTGTCTTTTTATGTCACAGAACACCACCTACACAGAGAGGCGGGAGTATTCCCCGTTTTTGTTAAATACCTAGAAACATGCATATCGTAACAGATATCTAAGTAAAGACGCCCCACCTCTCAGGGGCTTAAAAGTCATCTCCGTATTCTCCCTAGGAAAACGGGTGTCACTCTAGCTCAACTTCGATCTGGATATTGTAACATATCAAACTCTTACCTATCCAGAACCAACCCCGACAATCGTAATATATGTCCAGCTTGCAATGTGTCGCCACATGACACTAACCATCCCTTTGATTGCAATGTGGAACCAAGTTTCTTTGGACTCCCGTTAGAGGATATTGATAACAACTTGTGAGTGGTCGCACCTATTTAATGGGGCGAAACACTGCTACAACAGCAACAACAACAACAACCACCATACCATTGTAATTCTGTTGAAACATAAAGTATATTTTAAACGTTTTTCAGTTATTTGAGATGCTCCAATCATAAATTTACTTACCTACATTTATGTTGAAACTATTGAGGGTGCAAATGATTGTTGCTTGCCTTTTGAACGCTGGCTGTTTTGAATTTTTATTTGCGAAAATACTTGATCTATCGGCAACGAAATAGTGCTCGATCTGGTGATGATTTCGGACGAAATATTTTTCAAAAGTAAAAAGCAAACCAATATTCCCCAGTCGCCTGCAGCAAAAACCCATGACTCCGCTAATTTCCATTTGCATTTTCAATAGACACTCGCGCTTTTGGGGGACCAATTGTTGCATATAGTATATAAAAGATACCTTTAAATTTAGTAATTGCCTTTAGTTACATCCAGCTAACCTAAAGGTGCATACATGTAACATATTGTAGATATATGTATGTAGGTTGTAGTTTCATGTGAATTTATCCACAAATAAATGTGCTTGCATTAATCAATAGCACCCCGCAGCGCACACAAATTTTTTGGATGTTGGCCAAATTAATTTTTTCGGGTTTTCACGTGTTTCGTTGCAACGAGCTTTGTGCATTTTTTATTCGATTTTGTTATTTAAGTGCTTTTCATTTTGCGAATGAATGTTGTAAATACCAAAATGAAATAAATCGTATATATTTTAATTATAACAGGTTTTAAGAATCAATAACAAATAAATACAACGGATATTGATTTAATTGGCATTTCGGATATGATTTTCATAAATAATGTTCATTTGAAACTTTATTTTATGTAAATAAATGTATGCTTTTGTTATATAAAATAATTAAAAAAAATTTTTTAGTTAAACGGTTTTTTTGAAAACAATATTTACATTAAGTAATAATAATACTAAAAGCTAGAGAAATATTAGGCAGGTCCTAGGTAGGAGGGTGGGGCCGTGTGTAGAAGTCCACGAAAGTGGGGAAAGCTTCTGACCGCCATTCACCTGGGAATGGCCAGAGCGATTCTTTTGCATGCGGTTCAAGCAGCTCACTACTGCCGGTCGCTTGCGGCCAAGTATCCTCTGGGTAGCCGCTAAACACCCGTTTAGCGGTGAGCTAATGTGAGAAGGCGACAACCTGGCTAGGCCACTCTGACATAATCGGTTTAAGGGCTAGCCGGGGGAGATTTCATCGGCAGCGTCTGTACACCTCTAGGTGCGGCTGCAAGCGGGCGTCTGTCTTGGAGCAAGCGGCTCGCTATATAAACGTGCCAAGTAATATTTTCACCCCCGCTGAGCGGGTTGTGCGCTGGGCTTGGGACCCGCCACGTAAAACCATACTCCAATGAAATATAACAACAAGCCTCGGATAAATACACTCTCTATTGATGACGACCATGGCAAAACGTTTGAAGGACAATGAATTGAGGGCATGCACCTGGAACGTCCGCTCCCTGAATGGGATTGGTGCAGATGCCCGGCTGGTTGATGTCCTCGTCAAAGCAAAATCTGACATCACCGCCATCCAAGAAATGCGTTGGACGAAGCAAGGAAGAAAGAGATCAAAAATTGTGACATATATTGGAGTGGCCATGCGAATAAGCGCAGTTTCGGCGTCGGATTCGTGGTGGGAGAGAGACTTTGTCGCCAAGTGCTGGCGTTCACGCCTGTGGACGAGCGTCTCGCCGCTATTCGAATAAAAGCAAAATTTTTTAATATATCATTCATCTGCGCCCATGCGCCGACAGAGGAGAAAGACGATGAGGTGAAAGACACTTTTTATGAACAATTAGAACGCACATACGAGCGCTGCCCCCGTCATGATATAAAAGTCGTGCTTGGCGACTTTAACGCCAGGGTGGGCAAAGAAGGTGTTTTTGGCCCTACAGTCGGAAAGTTCAGCCTACACAATGAAACTTCTCCTAACGGACTGAGGCTGATTGACTTTGCCGGTGCTCGAAACATGGTCATATCAAGCACGAGGTTCATGCATAAAAAGATACATCAAGCTACATGGCTGTCTCCTGATCGAAATACTCGCAATCAGATCGATCACGTTGTGATAGACGGACGGCATGCCTCCAGTGTTTTAGATGTGCGAACGATCCGAGGACCTAACATCGATTCGGACCATTATCTCGTTGCAGCCAAAATACGCACCCGCCTCAACGCGGCTAAAAACAAGGAACAAAAAACACAAGGAAAGCTAGACGTCGAAAAGCTTCAATCACAACAGACTGCCAATGATTTCGCAACTCGACTCTCACACCTGCTCTCTGAGGGCACAACTCATCCTGAAGGAATACAGGAGCAGTGGGAGCATATCTCCAAAGCACTTCATACTGCCGCCGAGGAAAAAATTGGTTACCGGCGGCCACGAAAAAACAACTGGTATGATGAAGAATGCCGCGTTGCAACCGAAAGAAAAGACGCTGCCTACAGGGCTACGTTAAAAGCGAGCGCGACAAGAGGAGTGTGTGAACGCTATCGTGAGTTGAAAAGGGAAGCGAGACGCCTTTTCAGGAAGAAAAAAGCAGAAGCAGAAAGGCGTGAGTGCGAGGAGCTTGAGCTGCTAGCCACCAGGAATAACGCCCGAAAATTCTACCAAAAAATACGGCGACAGACGGAAGGTTTTAAGACCGGGGCAAACTCCTGTAGGAATGAAAACGGCGACCTTGTAACTGATGTCCAGAGAGTGCTTAGATTATGGAGGGAACACTTCTCTGCTCTCCTAAATGGAGGCAGCAATTCACCGCGCAGAGATGAAGAACCCGATCCCGCAATCGATGATGATGGAATATATGTCCCCCCGCCCGATTATGACGAAGTTAGAATAGCAATAACCAGATTGAAAAACAACAAGGCCGTGGGCGCTGATGGATTGCCTGCGGAGCTATTCAAGTTCGGCGGCGAGGAGTTGGTAAGGCGCATGCAGCAGCTTCTTAGCAAAATATGGGCGGACGAAAGCATGCCCGACGGTTGGAATCTAAGTGTTCTTTGCCCAGTCCACAAGAAGGGGGATACTGCAAAATGCACCAACTATCGTGGAATCAGCCTTCTTAATATCGCATATAAGGTCCTTTCAAGTGTATTGTGCGAAAGATTGAAGCCCACCGTGAACCGGCTGATTGGACCTTATCAGTGCGGCTTCAGACCTGGTAAATCTACCATCGACCAGATTTTCACAATGCGCCAAATCTTGGAAAAAACCCGTGAAAAGAGAATCGACACACATCACCTCTTCGTCGACTTTAAAGCCGCCTTCGACAGCACGAAAAGGAGCTGCCTATATGCCGCTATGTCTGAATTTGGTTTCCCCGCAAAACTTATACGGCTGTGCAAAATGACGTTGAGCAACACCATCAGCTCAGTCAGAATTGGGAAGGACCTCTCCGAGCCGTTCGAAACTAAACGAGGTTTCAGACAGGGTGACCCCCTATCGTGCGATTTCTTTAATTTGATGCTGGAGAAAATTATACTAGCTGCAGAACTTAACCGCACTGGAACAATATACTATAAAAGCGTGCAATTACTGGCATATGCTGATGATATTGATATCATCGGCCTAAACACCCGCGCTGTTAGTTCTGCTTACTCCAAGCTGGAAAAAGAAGCGCTAAAGATGGGTTTGATGGTGAATGAGGACAAAACGAAGTACCTGCTGTCATCGAGCAAAGAGTCAGCGCATATGCGCCTTGGCAACCACGCTACTGTTGGCAGCCATAATTTCGAAATAGTAAAAGACTTCGTTTATTTGGGAACCAGCATCAACATTAGCAACAACATCAGCACTGAAATCCAGCGAAGAATCAGTCTTGCCAATAAATGCTACTTTGTCTAGGTAGGCAATTGAAAAGTAAAGTCCTCTCTCGGCGAACGAAAATCATACTCTACAAGTCACTTATCGTACCCGTCCTGCTATATGGGGCAGAAGCATGGACCATGACAACAGCAGATGAAGCGGCTTTGGGAGTGTTCGAGAGAAAAGTTCTTCGAAAGATTTATGGACCTCTACGCGTTGGCGATGGCGAGTACCGAAGAAGATTTAATGATGAGCTGTACGAGCTATACGCAGACATCAACATAGTCCAGCGAATTAAAACGCAGCGGCTGCGCTGGCTAGGCCATGTTATGCGAATGAAAGATGATGCTCCGGCCAAGAAAGTGTTTCTATCGGAACCCGCCTATGGAAGCAGAGGTAGAGGGCGGCCCCCACTCCGTTGGAAGGACCAGGTGGAAAACGATTTAAACTCCCTTGGTGTGACCAATTGGCGCCGGTTGGCGGAGCGAAGGAGCGACTGGCGCGCCTTGTTGACGGCCATAACCGTTTAGACGGTTAAGCGCCAATTAAGTAATTAGTAAGTAAGTAAGGTCCTAGGTACTAGTCATCACACTTCTCATCAATCTAGGGCGTTTCAATTAAAAGCGATGGGCGCGTGAAATTTCTAAAAATGTGGTTCAGTTGGTCTTATACATATATGACTATCAATAGAAATTTCACGTGCCCAACGCTTTTATTTAATTGTCTGATCAAAGCCCTAGATTGATGAGGGGTGTAATGACTAGTACCTAGGACCTATCTAATTATTTTCTAGCTTTTATTATTATTATTACTTAATGTAAGTATTGTTTTCAATAAAACCATTTAACTTAAAATTTTTTTTTATTATTTTGTTTTCCATTTATTTGCCTATTATTTCTCATTCTATTTCGTTCATTTAGTGACTTATTATTACAAGGACCCCTTCCTGAAAATTTGTTGCAATCAAAGTCTTCAATACATAATCCTTCCAAAGACTTTACTCGACTCAGCGCCACGTATGCTTGTCCCTCCTCGAACTCCAAAATATTTTGATGTCACTTTTACCGTACTGTATGTAATATTTGTTCCAAATATGAGCCAAATCGGACCACAAATACTATTTTTTTTAATATCTCTATCCATGCGACACCTAGTGGCGACTTTTTTCATAGGTCGCTTTCTATTCGTAAATGCATTATGTGTTCCAAATATGAACCAAATCGGAATACGATTTTTTGAAATATTTGTATCCATGCGCCACCTATCGGAGTTTTTTTTTATTATTGCATTGTCATCGGGTTCTGAACTATATTCCAAATTTCAAGCTAGCAGCTTATCGGGATGTTACTTAAATTTTAATTACAAAATTCCGGCCGGCCGCTACACAGAGTCAGGCCAAATAAAACCGTTTAAAAAGTGGTAACCCTTTAAATACGCACGTAAAATACGTTAAAACATACCAAACTTTCATACAAATCTTACTTACCTCATTGTCACTTAACCGTTTAAACGGTTATGGGCATCCAACTTGGTGTGCCAGTTGCTTCTTCGTTGTGCTTATGGGCGCCATTGGTAACATCAAGGAAATTTTAATAATTTTCCACCTGAGCCTTTCAACGAATGAAGGTCTCCCTTTTCTCTGCTTACATAGGCGTGTTCCAGTAAGAACACTTATTTGGCCGGAGTATCATCTTCCAATCGCATAACATGACATAGCCGTTTTGTTTTATTCGCTGGACTATGTTAGTGTTTGCATAAAGCTCGTACAATCGTAATATAATAATCGTCGGCACTCGCCGTCCTCAACGTAAATTTTTGGAATAACTTTTCTCTCGAACACTGGCAGAGTCACCTCATCTGATGTTGTCATGGTCCATGCTTCTGCACTATACAACCGGACGGGTGCGATAACTGCTGAGTATATCATAATTTTTTTGCCAAGCGGGGAGGGACATTACTTTCAATTGCCTTCTTAGGGCCACAGTAGCCCTTATTACCAAGAGTGATCCTTCGCTCAACTTCAAGGCTTATGTTGTTGGTCGTGTAAATGCTGGTTCCCAAATAAACGAAGTCTTTTACTATGTCTAAACTGTGACTATGACGCAAATGTGCTGCCTCTTTAGAGATAGTTTGTGTATAAGCATCTATTTTTCGTGCTCGCGAAAGCGGCTTTAAGTCGTCCAAAATTTGATGTGTGTGAATTCTTGTTTCGCTTTTTTTTCGCAATAAGCTTGACAGGACCTTATATACGATGCTAGGAAGGCTAATTCCGAAATTTCTTACGGAGCATTTTTTAAAAGTGTAGTAGGATCAGAATTAGACAGCTTTGCTTACTTGAGGCAATAAAATTGTAAATGACAAATTCCGAGGAAATTTAGGCTGAATTTCTTACTCAAATTCAATTTTTATATATAAAGACGTGATACCAGACTTCAAAAGATAAATCATGCCAACTTCGAGACGGCTGTGTTTCTAAGCTTTCCGCAGGAAGGCTTATTCACATTTTGGCTGATACAGGACGGTTGTCCAAGCCATATATAGCGACTTCTGAGGGTACACATATATGTATATATGAGACACTGGAGCTATGTTCATACATAGGTCAGACGTCGACAGCAATTCGATTCTTATAATGATTAACAAAATTTTTGGTGTGTTCTATTCCTTGCATTCCCAAATAATTATGTTTGCATTAAATATTAAAAAACGCGTCGGCATGTTTAACAATTGCCACAAGTGTTAGCGCATTTCGGCCATAAATGCATAATTGCCACCGCGAAGATGCCACAATAACACCAAAGAAACCGCAGTAGACAAACAATACATACACGCATATATAAATACATACATTGCAGTCAAAACAACTCTTTGCAGACTAAGTGAAAACTACTCCTTTTGTTCATACTGTGGCGAATATTCGCAGTTACGATACCTAAGTTGTAGCTAGTAATAATGTTCTGGAAAACACAACAGCAATGCAAGCATATGATATAGAAAAGAGTCACACACTCATACACAAATATACACACACATATACATAGAAATCAAAAGAGATAAAGAGACACAGAAACGCGAAGAAATAAGCAACTACTCCAGAGAGTTGTCCGCGAAAATTCTATTCGCTGCGAGTAATAAGTGAATGAGGCAACTTAGAGTATTAAAGCAGCACAAGCTATGGAAAAGCAATCAGTTCGAATTTAAATGTTGTTAGTGAAGTTCACGAGTAATTTAATTGTGAAGTACTACTACCATAATAGTGTGGTATATAAAGAACATTTTGCTTAGTTGAATATTTGAGTTATTTATTCGACATTTCAGCGATTCGAACGATAGCAGAAGGTGCAGAAAAGTCAAGAATTTTTTAAGATGCGTGTCTTTAGTCAGAACGATTTTTAATTATATAAAAGTCCCTACCCAAACACCAACTGAACCAAAATAATGTAGTGCCATATTATTGTGGTTAGATTCAGAAAAAAAACTCCACGAAGTACCATTTTTTTTTATTCATTTGAACTTTTATAGTTACATGAAAGCTAACGTAAAAGAATGTAGGAGTTTGCCAATGTAAGGTGAAAGGTGTTATATTATTTGTATAATCGGTCGATTTACCGTGACTGCCTCAGTGATGTATAACGATGCAACGGTCTTTGTCAGCTCATCCGCCTTTTCATTACCGTCTATATTCGTGCGACCACGTGAAGGTAATGGGCGCTGAGTTAGCTGCATTGCGAAGCAGCATCTTACAGATTTCGATGGCCTAAAAGCTTAACAGGTGAGTTCAGTGCCTGCCATAAGCACTACTTGGCTATCTGAGAACATCTCTACCGTGGAGAGAGTTTTCCAACAGCAAGCAATAAGCCTTCAATATTCTTAGTAGCTCTACTTGAAATATACTAGCTGCTTTTGGAAGACATATTGATAGCGCGAATTCCAGCTGTTCGAAGAAGATCCCTGCACCAGCAAGTTTTGGAAGAGTCAGTGAATAGTTAGGAGACTCCCTCCTTAAATACCATCTCGGCTGACCAATCCATTATCGAGGGTATCCTCTCCTTAAAGTTCTTGTTAAAGCTAACATTGGCCCCACTGCTACTCGCTCCAGCATACTGACACCCTCTCTGATAACAAACTTTATTCCTGTATGGCGTAGGTAGAGCTCCGGTTCTAGCTACTTAAGTAAAATATTTAACGCGTTATTTGGATACGACCTATGCGCTCCTGTATAGGCTCCTCATTGTACATTGTACTGGTAACCCCATTATCGCTCCGCACAATAGGATGGGCCCTATGATTTCGGCGTAAAGCCACATCTTAAGTTTTGGTCCTAGGCCCTAGTTTCTGCTAACTATTCTCTTACGCGAATAGTGGGCGTCATATGCCTTCTCTGCTCTTCTTTCAATATCGAATTTCCAGTTTAGCTTGTTGTCTATTTCGACTCCAAGGTACTTAACTCTAGTTGGGAGCAAGTGCTCTCTACCGTTAAGTGAAGGCAGGCGAAAATGAGGTATTTTGGGATTTGAGTAGACAAGGAAAGTTGGTAGCCACACTTGTACTAATAGCGGTTAAGACTGTGTTATATGAATTTAAATAAATTAATCCAACCAACTACGACTTAAGCAGTTAAGAACGCGTTCAAGGAGTATACATAGAGGGAAAATTTCCATTTCGTAGGAAATCAGAATGTTGAAAGTGTCAGTTGAAAGCATTGCAAGGGGACAGAAATAGAACCACTACAGTGTCTTAATTAGAAAGCTATGCGCTTGTTCAGAACTACTGCGATTCGCCGCAGGGTATATACATATGTAGGTATATGTGCATATAGAAAGCTCTTATATAAAAGAAGAAGTCTGCAGGTTATCTAGCGATTGCATAATGAAGTCCACAAAAGCTGCCAACAGCAGGAGCAGACCAGCCATTTATGGTATGTGCTTTTAGAAAATATTAAGCGTGACACTATTGTATTGACGATGGTATATTATTCAGTGATTTGAGGATGTAGCGTCAAAACTTGTGATGAAAAGCTAAAAATTTCAACTTCTTATCTCAAATTGTGATATTTTCTCTTTGTTTTGCTTTAAATGACTGGACTAAGTAGAAGCATAATTTTTATTGTGGTATTGTAAATAGAAAATATTTTGCTGAAAATCTGTAAGAAATTTAGTGGCCTTACACTAAAATCGGCAAATATAATTGTAACCGTATTTATTTCCTTATCTAACCCTAATCGCTTAATCGACTTCGGTCATTCAACAAATCTAGCCAGTCGTTTCGCCACAGATTCACCTGGCGATAAATAAGCAACAAGCGAAATCAAAAAATGTTAAACGTCGCCCTTCCAACAATGTGTGGCCTTCCCCCTCCTAAGCTTCCATAGGCGTACGCTGCTCATTCGAATAACACACGCAAGCCAATGTTTTTCGCTATTTATTTATTCATAAACTCAGCCGAGTAAAGCTCACAGATTATAGTTTTTGACATAACGTTGGAATGTAACGGCATAAATTAATAGCGATGATTATAGACTACGATATATCAAAATGATCAGCGTGAAGAGATAAATTGAGTAAATTTTGAGATATCTTTTTTAAATTTGGTATGTGTTTCCTTAGCACTCATTTATTTAATATGAGCGAAATCGGACGACAACCACGCCCGATTTCTTAACTGAACTGCTCCTAGGGCCTAGAATATACCTGCGCAGGTATGCCTGTCGTAAGAGGGGAATGAAATACCCAAATTATTCAAAGGGTTGCAACGCAAGTTATAGCTTTTTAAACCCGCTTGTCACCTATCCGCGGCGAATCCTGTTTCTTTAGAAGCTGATGCTGGATGGTCTAGGAGGTTCAATCTGCTCACATTAAATCGTTACCGAGATGGACTGCTTTTTTGTATTGTGCTTTTTACCGGAATGTAGATCTTTATCCGGCAAAGCACCATCAACATCGATAATACTCTCAAACACTCCCTGCATTTATCGCTACAACAAAAATAACAAAAAGAACCGCTTCGGGATTTTTTAGAAACCCACTTAATAATAGAAGCGTGCTTGGAATAAAATTACTTGTTTGATCTTTGCAGTCCTGCGCTTGTTCGTTCATGTGCAGCTCTCCCCTTTTTTAAATCTCGACCAATCTAATAGGAATGCCAACGGTACGAGCTACGGTACGGTACGGTCGAGCAAACCACCCTGTTTAGCTACCTCATCCGCTTTTTCATTTATGCCCAGGTACCAAATAAAGATACATATTTCTCCCTATACTTATTACTTTAGCGATTGCTTAAACTCTACTACAATTTGAGATGCTGAGCTTTGAGAGACTTTAGCTTTAATTGCTGCCTGGTTGTTACTGTAAAAATTCATGCGGGCGCAGTTTAAGATTTTTCCTCCAGTCTTAGTATCGGGTTACATCTTCTGCCTGAAAAAATATTACAGTGATTGAAAGTTTACATATCCCCTCTAATTTTTTGAAGTACGACCTTTAGTGGTCTTTGAGTGGCCTTCCACCAGACAGGGACGCCCTAATACAGGATAGGCTTTATATTAGCTATAAATATGCATACATTTTGTCTACATAAGGTGCTGTCAATGTCCTCTTCACCCTCTCCTCTACGTTGTATTTACACGACCACTTACTGTGTAGAATGATTCCTAGATATTGGGTTCACGGTTTCTCCTGCATAGTCACACCTCCTTGTTCGCGCCTTGTGCGGGACATGACTATATCCATCTTCTCCGCGTTGGTGCTTAACACGACATAAGATGCCGATGTAGGTATATCCCGAAGCGCACGATCCATCAAAGTGTTAAATGTTGGAAAGTGCTTTCATCTTATGACAACTGTAGCGTCGTCTGCTTACGCCGTGAGTTTGACGGGTTTAAAATCGTAACGCCTGCGCAATTGGTTGATGATCAGCGTCCACAGCAGATGTGATAGTACCCCGCCCTACGGCGAGCGACTGTCGACCCATTTTGTGGCCTCATACAGCCCCCATTTCGAAGCTATCTTCCAGAATTAAGCATGCAGCCGATTCATCTGATTGGGATTGGACTTACTTCAATGTACTTTAGATACTCCATGATCACCTGTTTAGAGACATGGTTGATAGGCCCAGCGATGTCTGCAGTACTTTTTGTATTCCAAGCCTTCTATATTTATAGCCACCCTTTGCGGTGTTGTGTTTACCGACTTGACTTTGGTGTACACATCTTGTCATTTGGAGAACAGTTTTTAATCCAAGTTGGGCTTTATATAAACGTACCATCTTAAAGGCTTCGAGCAGAAATGATATCAAGGTAGTCCTTGGGGTTAATATTACCCTATCTTCCGAGCTTTTGATAGGAAAACAACACCAGCACTTTTACCAGAGTTGACGACATGATTCAATCGAAGGGTGATAATCAGTTCGTTAAAAAAAATTGCTTCTATAGATTTGGGCTTCTTTGTTTACGACGTATCTGAATTTTTTGTATGAAATACGCATGAGTATTGAAGAACTGTATGAGAACTATGCTGTTTTGGGCATAGATAGCGATTTAAAGCCTAACGGTTTTTCTGGATGGGTCTTACCGTGCATATTGCAGATGATTTTTAGACCCTTAAAATTTATTTCTTGACACCTACCAGTGAAAGCCGAGACGAGCGAGGCTATAAATCTGTTTCGAAGATGAAGGTAAAAACGACGAGAGTAATCTTGGTGTAAATTTATAGCCAGTTAGGTAACCCCAGCGGGTTAGGGGGTTAGAATATCCCCGCGGTAGTTATGCGCGTCGTAAGAGTCGACTAAAATACCAAATAGATTCAAAGAGTTGTGTAGGGCAACCTTTGATGTTGCCAGCGCTTCTCCATACCCAATTGTCAACCTCACCTTTCCATGGCGAATCCTGTTTCATTAACAGCCGAGGCTCTGTGGACCTCGAACTCCTCATGGATCTAGGGGGTGGGAGGGCGGTGTGGCCTAGAAGGTCGCATGTGGTCATAACAAATCGTTCCCGAGATGGTAGAGCTTGGTACCGGAACGTACCGGATCTGCATTCGGCAAAGGACCATCAAAATCGATAACACTCCCAGAGGTCTTCGGGAAGTGTCCTTATAGTTACAACAACAACAACCATAACAGCCAGTTAGGGATGTGTGTAAGTCCTAAGCTCTGTGTAATCCAGCGTGAGGATTAAGCACCAAAATCGCTTGCTATGCCTCAATCAATTTATATGAATTTATGTAACAAATTTACCCAGTAACAAACTTTTACACAGAACAAAGATTTAATATTTAAAAAATTTTAGTGCATAAATACATACATACATAATTACTTGCATATAAACCTGTATATTTTAGCAAGTTTTCTGTACAAATAATTTTCTAGCTTTAAAAAACCGACAAATCGACGAAAGACATAAATCATTTTGGCTGTCAACGATATTGCACGTGATTTTACACGAGAAAATTTATTATATATTTAAAAGTGAAAACAAAAACAAATAAATAAATAAAAAAACTTAGGCGACAGGAAGAAAAATGATGGCCATCAAAAAATTGTAGTTTTACCTTGTTGTTATAAAACCCGGCTATTAAAACAGCGGACGTCAATGGTTATGTGCATTAGACTGACCCGATTTTGCACCATATCTTCATATTTTTGTTGCTGAAAGCTAAAAACCTTCGAATAGGTCTCAGAGGTAATTTTCCAGAGTTTGGATTCGAATCTCGAAAATTATACCCGATGCGAGTGTCCGTTTTTTACGACTCCATTTTAGAGCTTCCTTGCAGAGAAAGCGGAGATAGTTGATGATAAAAAATTGATTCGATAATAGGTTAACTATATGCCTTCGATGTCGCTGAACTTGATGCCGGTATGAGTTTTTCTCTACAACCAATATGTCCCGCAAAAATCACGAAAATTTACAACAAATGTACAAAAAATTGGAAATTAATTCTTTGAATGATAAAATAAAACTGTATACAATTTTTGTTCCAACATGTAATACTGCACAATATAGAGATGAAAAAAGCAGGCTTAATTTGAATCAACTCGCTTCGAGATGTGATCAAAATACTTAAGTGATCCTAATATTGAAAACAGTAATATTACGTGTATGACTTTGGGACTCTTGAGGATAATTCTAAGTTTTAAACTTTTAATTCGTTAATAATTGCGATATTGTATTGTTTTAATAATTTTAGGAGTCTCCATATATGCATGCACACAAACTTTGAATTTTCCGAGTTTTTAACAGCACGAACGAGACTCACTGGAGGATATTTTCTAGAAAAGTGATGGTGAGTTTCTGCGAGATATATTGGTTGTAGAGAAAAACTAATACCCGCATCATGTTCAGCGACCTCGAAAACATATAGCCAGCCTATTATGAGACTGATATTGTAACAGCCCTGTGGCGAAAATATAATGTAATACAACCCTGAATAGAAGAAAAGAAAATAATAAAAAAGAGGAAGACGCTTCCGGTTAATCGAGAAAAGAAAATGCGAATTTGATTTTCAAGGAAAAACCTAAATCGATTTGGATCGTTTGATAACAACTTAAAGTATTAAAGTTTTACCTCAAGATGTGGGTGCCACCATACACCATAAATAATCTTATATTTCAT
>JARSSU010044649.1:0-28589 GCA_029619165.1 Eurosta solidaginis
GATATATCTTTACAAAACTTAGTTCGCATACTTACCTGAACTCAGTTTATCTTGGTATAAAAATGGCCGAAATGCGACTATGACCACGCCCACTTTTTCGATATCGAAAAATTGAAAAAATTCTGTACCAAATATGCAAAAAGAGATGAAACATGGTAATTGGATTGGTTTATTGACGAAAAATATAACTTTAGAAAAAACCTTGTAAAATGGATGTGAAACCTATCATATTAAGTAGAAGAAAATGAAAAAATTCTGCAGGGCGAAATCAAAAGCCCTTGAAATCTTGGCATGAATACTGTTCGTGGTATGACATATATAAATAAATCAGCGGTACCCGACAGATGATGTTCTGGGTGACCCTGGTCCAAATTTTGGTCGATATCCCGAAAACGCCTTCACATATACAACTAAGGCCCACTCCCTTTTAAAACCTTCATTACTATCTTTAATTTGATACCCATATCGTAAAAGCACATTCTAGAGTCACCCCTGGTCTACCCTTATTGCGATATCTCGAAATGGCGTGCACCTATAGAACTATGGCGCACTCCCTTTTAAAATACTCTTTAATACCTTCCATTTGAAACCCATGTCATATAAACACATTCCAGGGTTACCCTAGGTTCATTTTTGCTAAATGGTGGTTGTCCCTTATTTTGTCTCCATAGCTCACAGCTGAGGATGTAATGTTCGGTTACACCCGAACTTAACCTTCCTTACTTGTTATAATAGTATCCATACAAAATAAATAATTTAGAAATAAAATAATAAAATGCTGACTTTTTATTCACGAATCTATCGATTTAATTCAAATAAAATTATTTCGAGGTGATGAGTTATAGAGGGTTAAAATTTTCGTCCTTTTAATTTGCCTTACAAATTGCGGGGCTATATGTTTTGTGCCGACTCCGAATGGCATCTGCAAGATAGATGAATTTTCACTGAGATGATTTTCAGGGCAGAAATACAATTGGAGAGTTTGCCAAATTATATCCGAGGGGCAACCTGATTAAAAATGTTTCCAATTGAAAACACTTGTTTCTAAATTTTGTATATATCTTTACTGGGGAGTTGAACCCAGGAACCTCGGCGTGAAATGCGGAGCACGCTACCACCACACCACGGCGGCCACCAATCTCGTATGAAGCAACTAATACACTTCTTTGAGGATACAATCATTGAAATATTATTTCAATACAACCCATGTTATGCAATCGGCATTATGACTTTTGGGTCATCGAAGCATGTCATTGATGGAAATCTGATCCTTGTCAACTGAATAAAAAAAATAAATAAAACTAATTTTGTTAACTCAAAGCATATTATGCATAATTTTCCCCCCCCTAAATTTGCATTTTACAACAATGGTACGAATGTAATCTGTTGGTTATAAACAAAATAACAGCAGGCGCTCAGCTCCGTTATTTGGTTGTAACAAACATTATGGCATTTACGAAGCAATAAAAATCAAATATAAATATATTAAGACAGATTATTTAGATGAATAAAGCCAACAAATGTCGCCTCTTAAAATAACAACTAAATACGATGATATTTATGTACATATACAAATAAATAAATATGGAACGTTTATTTGTATGTATTTGTGTGAATACTCTTATTTGACTTTATTATGCAAACAGTTTGTTGATTTTTGGTCTTTATTACTTATTGTTTAGATATGTATGTATATATGTATGTATGCATGTACGTATAAGGGATGTTTCGCAGCTTCGATGGCTATTCTGAAACGTCGGAACTTTCGACTGACTTAGGCTTATTATGCAGATCGGTTTCGATTTTGATGTGTAAACATCTCTGCTCACGTTATTGGGGAATACAGAAAGTTATCGTAAGGTAAGTATAGGCGAAAGCGTCAATCTTTGTAAGTGGTATAATTTTTGATTATTAAGTAGCCTTGTAGCATAATGGGTGTAAACAGTTTACACGTTAGAGTTAATATAGCAAAATAAAACAGCAAATTAAGGAAAAGGAAGGCAAGGAAAGTAAAGTCAAATATGTTACTTAAGGTTGAACTGGGTGCATTCGTGAGGACCTCACGTAGGCTGACTTTGTTCAGAGTGTCACCAAAAGTTTGCTCAACGACCAAATGAAAACAAAACCCCTAACGGGAAACCAGAACTTATCTTATAAACTAACTTCGTCCTCTTTTCAAATGCTTGAACTTTTCTTAAACTGAAGCTACTTGCTGTTGCGTAATCTGATTTTTGTTCCATCGATAATAGCTGGAGTCTTAGTCTGGCGAGGGCAGGGCACGACGGCAGGTCTCCAACTCGCATTTCCTACATCGGTGATCACAGACAAGACCTTGTCTAAAAGGATGTCACACCAGAAGGCAGTTTCAAGTATGAATACCCATCAAGAGCCTACAGTCACCTCTTTTGGATGATAGGAGTAACCTTGTTAGTCCATTCTTGCAAGAGATACACATGATATGCGACACTATGCTGTCGCGCGTTTGGTTCAAGCCTTTTCCTGCTTGGTCAATCATGTGGCGATCTCGCCTCCTTTGAATCTCGCTCTTGTACCTATAACGCAGACCCTACTCCTTCCATTGCATTGTAACCATCAGTGTACACGTGTATCGCCTCGTCTGCTATTTGGGCGCCTTTACTCAAACCTTCCCACCTCTATTGTGGCTCAAAGAGACACCTAGAGGCACATAAAGGGAACTGGGTAGCCTTTTCGTCCAATATTTGATGACGCTTTACTACTTTGGCCTTATGGTCTTCGCTCAAGCGGTCCCGATGGAAATTATTGTAAAGTTTGTCGATATGCTATAAAAAAACTATCGAATTGTAATAAAAATGTATATATTGGCTATCCAAACGTATCGATTTGGTATTAAAAATCTATGAATTTTTTATTGATTTTTGACAAAAACTATAAAATTGGTACACGAAGGTTACTGTGACATATTTCTAAATTTCACTTCTTCATCAACTACATAGCCTTTCGGGAGCTGAGTTTTGAGCTCGAAGTCTCTCAACATTCACACCTCATACTAGTGCAAAAGCAGATGCCTCTAGCCACTCAGCCATATGAATGCTCGATGTGTTATTAAAAAGTTATCGAAAAGCTTATGAAAGTTTATCGATTTGTAATCGAAAAGTCTTCGATTTGTAGTCATAAAATAATGAATTTGATATCCGAATTTATGGAATGTTTTTCAAAAGTTTTCAATCTTTAATCAAACGGTTATCGATTTGTTATCAACAAGTTATCGGATTGTTTTTTATTTATTTATTTTATTTATTTAAATGTTGTTGCCTATTTATCGCAAAGCTATCGATTTGTTATCAAAATCATTTATTATTGAATATTTATTATAAGGGAGTTATTGATTTAATATCAAAAAGTTATCGAAAACTTAACAACCAGTTTTTCAAATTCTATCGATTAATCAGCGAAAAGTAAACGATAATTTATCAATATATTCTGAAAAATAAAACGTGCCGAGTAACTAATTGGTGTTCGAACACCGGGCAAAGCTGCATCAAAAATTTAGAAACAAGCTTTTTTCAATTTGAAAAAAATCGGATTCGCCCCTTGGCAGTTGGAAAACACTCCGAGTATATTTCTACTATGAAAGGCTTTTCAGTCGGCTCCTTTCGCATAACATGACCTAGCCCAGCGAAGCCTTGGGTTTTATTCGCTGCACTATCGGCATATCTGCGTAAAGCTCATAATTATTTCAACTACGATACTCGCCGTCGCCATCACGGACTAAACTATAAATCTTACGGAGAACTTTTCTCTCGAACACTCCAATAGCCATCTAATCTTCTCTCGACACAGTTCATGATTCCGCTCCATACATCAGAACAGCTATGATGAGCGACTTGTAGAGCGTGATTTTTTTCCATATACTATCTTTTTCGTTCTTATTTGGAATTATGAGACTTTATATCTGTTGCGCAAGGTGCAAAAGTATTATTTGATACTCTTAAGCACTCTTAATCCCTACTATCTTCTGCTGATAAATATTTAGTACCAAGGTTATAACGTAAGCGCCGATAAAATAAATTTATTACGTTATAATTTTACATTTACTGTGCTACTCATTTTGTAACTTAACAAGATGTATTTATATTTTTCCGATTCCGTAATCGATAAACCAAATATGAAATCGATTTCGGTAACGGTTAACAACAACAACCTCCCTAATGTTTAAACATGCATACATACATATATGTAGGTTTGCATTGTATATATTTTCGTTTTCATGTTGTGCAATGTTTGCTTTATGCAAATCAAATTTTTAAAATTTATTGTGTATTTCAACTTGATTTTTCTTTTATTTCAATAGTCACTCAAAAATATAACTTGTGCCTTAGTGCCAAACAATAACCACAATATGCTGTTGTATGCATCTGTATGTACATATGTACTTATATGAAAACATCAACAATGAACAAGACAAATAGCAACTTCAACCAGTTTACTTTTAATTCAACCACAACAGCAACAACAAAAATGCAAGTTATACCCATACGTACTCGTAAAGATTAAGGAGTACTCCAATGTTCAAAAATGCTTTAAATCAGAACTGTTAATTTGAATTAGCATTAGTAATCATTTAATTAGATGCCTATTTTAATGGCCAATGATTATTTCGATTGTTTTCCGAAAAAAAGCAATTACTAATTGATTACCATTAGAAAAAAATCAAAAAAAATCATGATTTTTTCCGATTATTGAAAAAATCAAGAAAAATCAAAAATAAAAAAGTGATTACTTTTGATTTTGATTTTGTCTCATTTTTTTTTATTATTTTTGATTATTTTTTCAGCTTCGTTGAAAGAAAAATTTTAGTTTGTTGCATACACGGAATAAAATCTACATTTTAGGATGCAACAGTAAATCGTAAGCGCTTATCGAGGCGAATATATACATGCAACATATAGGGCGAATCTTAAATAAACGTTGATTCAAACATATTCTCCGGTAAGTATACACACATCTGCATATTTTACTACACTCATTATATAAAATAATGTGGGATCGAAAACGGCGGTTTTTCTAATTGCCCAGACAATATATATAAAAAATGTTGGATAGGTTGGCTTCCAAAAGCTTTCATTTAGCGACGATCCTTTATGGTTTCATCATTAAGTCTAGCCAATTTTGTATATCCAAAATATATATATATATATCGACTATTTTGGATTACGTTATGGCTATGCACTGAGTATTATGTATATACAAGTACATCGGTGGATGTAACGGTATATCGTGAGAGCTTATCTAGGCATATGGGTACATACATACCCACCTACAAATTATCGTGTATATAGATGTAACCGCGTATTGTTTTACGACAAAAAAAATATACTCAAACAATATGTATGAGTAATACTAATTAGGTTGATAGCTTCACTTCCAACTGGAGCGATCCTCTAAGTTGTCATTTATCATCATGATTAGTTGTCTAACCAAAAGTTGTTATATCCCAGATAAACTTATTAGCATATATCCATGTACATTAGTTTGAAACTTGTTTTTTAATTCCTTATGATTACGTCTAGAATCTATAAAATTTTATGGTTTGCAAAGTGAGCCATATTTTTAGTACTAACAATGGAAATTCCAAACACATTTGTTTGCCTATCATACATTATTTTTTTCGACATGGTTGGATATTTTCCAGGAATATATATATATACTCGTATACACTTTAAAAGTCTATAACAGCGGTCGACTGCTAATACGTGTCCTAGAAGACCTAGCTTGACCTCAGTGTTAATAATACGAAGGCGGAAAACAAAAATTTGTTGTCGTTCAAATTACCGGAAAAAATGCTTATTTATGATAAAGCTCTCTAAATGGGACGAAGAACACTCACGTAGTGGTGATGATATGAAACCAATATTACTAAAATAAAGCGAACAATATGATAAATTATGATAAATTTTGATTACAAAACAATCAGTGCATAGCCATAACTTAATCCAAAAAGGCGGATATATTAATTTTAGATACAAAACAAAATTAGCTTGACTTAAGGATAAAACCATTATTATTTTATATAATGAATGTAATAATGCGCATGTGTATATACTTACCTGAGAACATGTTTGAATCAACGCTCATTTACTATTCGCCCTATATGTTGCATGTATATATTCGCCTCGATAAGCGCTTACGATTTACTGTTGCATCCTAAAATGTACTTGTATCCATGCAACAAACGAGAATTTTTCTTTCAACAAGGCGGAAAAATAGTCAAAAAAAATTTAAAAAAATCAAAAATAATCATTACTTTTGATTATTTTTGCTTTTTTTCTAATTTTTGATTACTTTTGATGAAAATCATGATTTTTTTTTGATAATTTTTTTAATCAATTGAAAAGTAATTATTAAAAATAGAAAATAATGGCAAGTAGTCATTAAATGGCGTTTAAAGAAAATAATCAATGGAACGGCTAATCATTACCATTAGTAATCATTACTTAACAGGTCTGCTTTAAATAAAATCTAACCGAAGCTCCACCGTTTGCCGATATACCCAACGATTTGAATAGAATCAAAATATCGCACCTTTGAAGAAATGATTGATTCTGCAAATTAATCGTTGCTGAAAAACTGTCCTAACAAAATTCTGATCACAGATTACCGCGGAACACAATTAATCTAAATAAGTTGAAAGAATTTGCTTTCCGAGAAAATTTTTTTAATTATTACTTGATGGGTCCCTATATTTAGGTGTAAACATACCCAAGGGACGTTTTCTTCTCAAAAAATAACACCCCTCCTTCTTACTTCCTTCGATTTTCACTTCTCCTTAGTACTCCAGTCCTTCTTGTATTTCCTCTATTCCGCCATCTATCTCACTGTCCTTCTTCTCTCCCCCTCCCGTCTTCTTCACCCTTCCCTCTCCCTACCCATTCGCTCTCAGTCTTTCTTTTCCTTTTATTCACCCACCCCGTCTCCATCTCATTTCCTCTCTTCCTAACGCCCTTCCTATGCTTCTTCCTCTTCAACTCGCTCTCTACATCTTTCTCCCTCTACACATCCTCTCCCTTTCCACACCCCTTCCACTCCTACTTACACTTCACAGAATCATCGGTGCCATTTTAGGAAACTTATGCAGAGACGCATGTTATAACATTGGAGTAGAGAAATTTATGAAGTTTCGAATAGGGTAAATATCAGCCATATGGTCTAAGTATTTCTTGCACGGTATAAGCTTATTCACTGCGTGCGCATATGTCGGTGAATGTTTGCGTTATAAATAGTGTGAGACAAAGCGATGTTTTCATTTTGTATGAATGCTAGCGCAGAATTTGTTATATTTGTTCACTTTTTATTACGTCAACAAACCCCGAAAGTGGGTTAGTGCGTTCTCATATGTAAAATGTAAATATTAACAACTTTGGCAACAACAACAAACAAAACACAGAATATCCTGAAAGTTGTTGTTCCTAAATGTATACCCAGTAGAACGGGTTTCAATAAAGCTCTGCCACCACAAACGAATCGATGTATATCAATATGTGTCCGCATAAGGCTGCTTTGCCATATTATACACCAAATAGTGCATAACCAAGTGCAAGTGTGAATACTTATTATCTCAAGAAATGACTATACTTAATATCTCATATAAATTTTTACCCAGCGTATTTTACTACAGCTCAACCTAGAACTTAACATTGTGGCCCACGTTCAATCAGAAGGTTATCGAACTTCAGACAGACACTTAATGATATATAGAACAACACCGACTGCTAATTCACGATTGGGAGTGCTTTTTAGAAATATTTCCTAATAGAAAAACTTTTTATAAAGTATTGTGATGTCGCTTTCCCTAGGTTCAGCCAGGTCCTTCAGTGTGTTAGACGAGCGCACAACGACAGCGGACTCAAACCATTCTATGCCAAAGATAATTTGTGAGGAGCTATATCGCGCCAAAACAAGCCTTTACTTGGTTATCCAATTGAGTGTGTATGCTGGTAATTTCGATATTACTAGCTTTGTAAGCTCAAAAGTTTCTGGGTATTTGAAAATATTTAGTAGTGCCGTCCCCTCACTAGGGTAGGCACCTTGTCGAAGGTGTGAAGCTTAGCCGAACTCCATAGCGCCCGATTATGTGGCTGGGCTGTTAAGAACTGTGACCAAGGATTGCCAACCCCCTTAACCAGGGTGTTATGAATACTGGTGTATTGGATGACTTGCAGCCATAGGACATATTTGGCTGTATTTCAACGGAGCCTTCTCGATATCGGACCGCGTCGAAAAGTTACGATAGGTGTACAGTAAGAGTAAGGAAAGCTGCTGTGGCGTCGCTTCTTTTACCCATATTTAATATTAGACCGCTAACCCCGCCTTGTTTGGCAGGTTGTTATACGACCAATATTACAAACTATATCCTACGGTAATAAGGAGAATGAGTTAGAAAGAACGGGGTATCAATACTAGGAAGGTAGAAGCATTAAGCGTTGCGTCGTACACTTGGAGTGAAAGAAGTGGAGATTCAGCGAGCTTCGTAAAGGAGTGAAGGGGAACGCAAACGGAGAATCAGAGTAAAAGTGCTCTGTCGCATTACCGTGTAGCTCTAAGAATTTTCTAATTCTGCAGAGCGTTTGGATTGAGCCCGTGAGGCGATAGAAGTAGGTCGAAGGTAGTTAAGGATTTATGCTCAAACAAACTTCCGTTACTTCAACTGGTACGATTAGAAGAAAGCGCCGAACGGAAAAATTAAGAAGCAAGTTCCAGATGACAAGACGTTCTTGAAGTAGTTCACAAATCAAGACCAGAGTGTTCATAAAATGCGAAAGATGGATTTTAAAAATATTTTACTGAGCATACGTACTCTAAAAAGAATTCTGGAAAAGTAGGCGGTGAAACGCCCTCTACTAGAAAAAATTAAAACTCGCTAAAAGTCCATGATTACTGCAATGAGTGAATAAGTTTTACGGGTTGGAGTAGAACAATTATTGAATGGGGGTAAAGCGAAACTGTGTTGGACAGGAATGAAAGGGAGAAATGGAACAAAAGGTAGGTGGGGATGGAAATAAAGGCAAAACAACCTTCGGACAGTACAAGCACAAACATTTTTGTATAAGTATTTTGCAAGCTTAGTACTGTGATGTGAGCAAAACTCTTATGCCTGCAGTTCTAGAAAAACTGGGTATAAAAGTGGAAGTTTTGGACTCATGAGTTTTTGAAAAAAATAGTTCCTTTTTTCTCACCGCACCCACAGTCGCTCTAGTTATCCACACCGTGTTTGAGTTAGAGTTTGTATTTCACGTCCGTTAGCAATTTACTCCAGCAATATTTATGAGTGAATATGTGTATGTCCGATTTCTCATGTCACATCATCCGCTACACTCCTACGAAATTCGTTATTGTTTTCTTGCACCCGTTTTGATTTTTTTTTCTCCCTTCAGTTCTTTTTCGTTTGTATGAATCGTCGTCGACATCTGCTGCTCCCCAAAGGACAAGTGTGTGTAGTTTAAAACATACATATGGACATGGGAAACTCGCATGCTCTCCCAACTTGCCTATATTTGAACCTTGTCCGACCGCATGGCGTGTTTCCATCTTGCAATTTGTCGTTGTCATCATCATCGGCCCGCCACATGGAAAAATATGTCACAGCAGTGTGGTTATGTGGTTATGGGCAGTGGTTAGGGTTTTCAATCCTTTTTACCCTTTCTATTTACATATGTTTAGCTATTTTATTATAACTCGTCTGGCGAATGTAATGCGTTGCTCTAATCGAAATTGAAAATGGCACAGATTTGTTGTCAATTTATTCAAAACTGTTTAGAGATTTAGATAAACAATCTGAATGAATTAGATACTCACAGTAGAGGGTTGTGTGGAATGGAAACCTCGTTTTGTTGTCAAGAAAAACTAAAAAGGTTGTGTCTTAAGTTGCTTTTGTTTGGTGGGTGGGAAGCTAGAGATTTGTAAAATAATTAACTCGCTTTGACAGGTGTCACTCAAAAGTACAGAAAAGCGGCGCTTATATATGTGTCACTAATTTTTGGTAAACTCCTGCAAACTCGTCTCTTCTTGAGGTAATTTGAAACTTAATAAGTGTAAGTTTAGAGGTTTGTAGTCAGGCAGATATTTGTACCTTATAGACTTATGTAGCATTTACTATGCCCCTTAATCGAATGTTCGATTGTCAAAGGGTGTAGCGGAAATGTGCCCCCAGATAGTAACCTATATCGGAGGTTATGTTTCAAAAACTACTCGACGAACAAACTCTATCAGGACCGGCTTGCCCTTTGACCTGGAGATATTAAGCAAAATATGCGTATTAGTAACTTTTTTTCAAAAAATTATATCTCGGAAACTAAAATTGCTAGAGGGATCAAATAAACGCGAGACTTTAGGTCATTTAACTAGACATCTTACCCTATTTTTTTTATACCTTTCATGAACATGAAATGGTATATTAACTTTGGTTAAATATAGAAGATAGACTCACCATTAAGTATACCGAATAGATCAGGGCGACGAACTGAGTTGATATAGCCATGTCCGTCTGTCCGCCCGTCCGTCTGTCTATTTGAACGCAAACTAGTCCCTCAAATTTTGAGATATCTCAATGAAATTTGGTACAAGGATGTATTTTTGTATTATATTAGACATTTGTCGGATCCGATAGGATCGGACCACTATAACATATATCTCCCATACAACCGATCGTTCAGATAAGACGATTTTGGTCATTTCTGCCGCAAATTAGAAAGTATAAAAGTAAAACCCGGTGATATATATTTTAATATATCATATAAGATATCCTGAAAAAATCACTTTGATCAGAGCTATATATAGTTATATCTCATACAACCGATCGTTCAGATAGAAAGATTTTTGGCCGTTTCTCCATTAATTTAGAAAGGATAAACATGAAACTCGGGATATATATTTTAATATATCATAGAAGATTCTCTGAAAATATCACTTTGATCGGAGCTATATATATTACATATCCCATACAACCGATCATTCAGATAGAAAGATTTTTGGCAATTTCTCCCTTAATTTCCAATATAAAAACGTTAAACTTGGTGATATTTATTCTAATATATCATAGAAGATTTCATGAAAAAATCATTTCGATCGGAGCTATATATAATATATATCCCATACAACCGATCGTTCAGATAAGGGGGTTTTTTCCATTTTTTATTTTATATTTATCTTAAAAATCGTTTAGGTATGTACATCTGTTCACTATATATTTCTTATCTTATACATCCGATTATTTGAAGATTACGAACGGGATAACGTTATCGTTCACCCCCATTCATGAAAGGTATGAAGTCAGCAGAAGACAGTCCCGTCCTTACTATATTTTTAATTTTAGGAATATATTTCTCATTAGAAATGTTAAAAGACAAAAATATAAAACTATTTTTTTCACGATCCCTGAGAGTTAAAATAACGAACAAAATATATGTTAGTCGCCTTAATGTCCCCTCTTGCTCAAAGAAAGTATGCGAGGAAAAAACTTTCCATTTTATTAGAGTAATTCTTTTCAAAAATCTCACTGTGGAGAGTGACTGCGTTTGAAATTTACTGGACTATTTTGGCACTCGCCGTCGGCAACGCGTAGAGGTCCATAAATCTTTCGAAGAAATTTTCTCTCGGATACTCGTAGCCGCTTCATGTGAAGTTGCCATGGACCATGCTTCTGCACCATATAGCAGGACGGCTACGATAAGTGATTTGTAGATCATGATTTTCGTTTGCCGAGAGATAACTCTACTTTTCAGTTTCCCACCTAGTCCAAAGTAGCATTTATTGGCAAGAATGATTCTTCGCTGGATTTCATAGCTGATGTTGTTGTTTTTGTTAGTGCTGGATCCCAAATAAAAGAAGTCTTTTACTATATCGATATTATGGTTGCCAACAGTAGCGTCGTTGCCAAGGCGCAAATGAGCTCTTTGTCCAATGCCAGCAATTACTTCGCTTTGTCCTCTACTTTGCAGTAAGCAGAACTTACGGCGCAGGTATTCAGGCCGATGACATCAATGTCATCAGCATATGCCAGTAATTGCATGTTTTTATAGAATATTTTTCCAGAGCGGTTAAGGTCTGCAGCTACATAGTATAATTTTCTGCAGCATCAAATTGAATAAGGGCACGATATGGAGTCACCTCGTCTGTTACTTAGTTTAGTTTTGAACGTCTCGTAGTGGTCCTTTCCAATTCTGACTGAACTGATAGTGCGTTGCTCAAAGTCATTTTGCACAGTCGCATATAGGCAGCTCCTTTTCGTGCTTTCGAAGGTGGTTCTAAATCTACGAAGAACTGATGTGTGCCAATTCTCTTTTCGCGTTTTTCTTTTTTCCAAGATTTGGTGTATTTTGAAAGGCTGCTCAATAGTATTTTTACCAGGTCTGAAACCGCAGTGATTAGGCCCAGTTTTCCCGATTCAAGGTGGGCTTCAATCTTTCGCAAAAAACATTTGACAGGATCTTATTTGCGTTATTAAGAAGGCTAATTCCGCAATAGGTTGTTTCGGATCCCACTTTCTTGTGGACCGAGGAAAAAATACTTAGATTCCAACCGTCGGTATTGCAAACATATTTTGTAAAGAAACTGATGTATGCGCTTTACCAACTCCTCGCCGCCTACTTTGAATAGCTCCGCAGGCAATCCATCAGCGCCTAAGGCCTTGTTGCTTTTAATTTGGTTATTGCTATTTTTCCTTCGTCATAATCGGGTTGGGGGACATTACCTTCATCATCATCGATTACGGCATTGGGTATTACGGATATAGTTTTTTTTAACTATCAGGTTAGAACCAGGTAGTTAGATATCAGGTATGAACAGAATGCAGTCCGCTATTGTGCAAGCGTAAATTATGGAATCTAGCGTTAATCCTCAATTTGCCTCATAGTTGACTAATGTTTTGCCATATCTAACTTAGGCCCGTTTTTCATTGCAAGTTCAACTCAGTTTGTCAGTTAAACTACGCTTAATCTTATTCTGCAGTTTTTCAGTCTAATTCAACTGAGTTTAAGCTGAGCTTAAGCTGCCAATATGGTAATGTTACACTCTTGTTAACCTATCAGTTATTTGCGTTCGTTCGAAATGGCGTCAAATATACCCAACAGCATTTGGGCTTGAGTACTATTATGGATCATGTTGATAACTAGGCATACTTCTCAAATATCAAGAGTTGTTTCGAAATAGTGGCTCAACTCGAGAATCATAGCGTACTCAGCAAAAGACGGAATTTTTTATAAAGAAAAAAATGCTATTACTGAAGTTGAAAAAGTGTAATTCCCAACTTGTGGTCCTCTTACTGGACTAAAATGTAAGATTCCAAACTACAGTATTTTCACCAAAATTAAATAAAATATGTATAATTTATTTGACTTATTTTTTTTTGTTCATATTCCGACAGGGTGGATAAATGATGTATATTGGAACGATTTTCCGTCATCCCTTGTCAAATTTGGTTTTGAGACGAACCTGTTTCGGCGTTATGCCACCATCAGTGTCGATTTTCGTTCTCTAATTAATTTTGATTAATTACGCTTTATTTACTGCTATCAACCAGGTGTTTAATTTCTCACAACAAACAGCTGCTGGTTTTGGTGGTACCACCTTGGAGACTTTTTTTTCAACTCCACCTTAACACGATATCCAATGTAAAATATCAACTGGAGAAATATGTTGGATATTCATTTCAGAACTGTACATTTCCCAAAGTCTCTCAAAGGTTGGATAATAATTTGATAATGATAAACAAATCGAGAACTCTAAATTTTACAAAATTGTTCAAAGGTTGGATAGTGATTGGAGAATGAAATTGGATATCAACTTGTGTACTATCTGGTTTAAGAGTAATTAAATAATGATGTTGGATATCACCCCCGGAACTAGATATTATGACGAATATTAGTAAAACTAAGTGATACTCACATCACTAATCTGATACTAAGTAAATAAAGCCACAGCAGCAATAAAGCAAGCTGCCAAACTTGTACATACATACAAGCAGCAGAGAGATACTCGCAAACGCATGTCATCATCAGCTACTACTTCGCTCATATATACACACGCATATGGTTACACACTATAAATACACGCACTTATAGCTGGTGACCAGGTAGAATCCTCTAGAAGAAGAAACGTCTAGACATTTGGGTAGAGAGTATAAAAGCATCAGAAGCTGAGTAGTCCGTAAGCAGTTTGTAGTCTAATAAAGACCATTTTGCATTATTGAAATTGGAGTTATTTACTCAACAATTTAGTGATACGAACGTTAGCAGCAGATTACAGATAAGCGGAATTTCACTAAATTCGTTACAATATATATTTCGCTGGAGAATTTTTTGTTCATGTTTGTTGGGTACACAAAATCCAGCTGTTATCGTATCTACAAAATTGTCTAGATAAGAAAAAAAACGAATATTGCCGCACATAAAAGCATACCTCAAATGTGGCCATAAAATGTGGCTGAATAACTGCTCAGAAGTTTAACTGGATGCTAAACTTGACTAGAGTTTAAGCAAACTTTGTTTAAGCTTAACTTAACCAACTACTGAAAAACTGAGCCTTGGTAAGTTAAAAGAGAAAAAGTAATCAATACTTTTGGTTCGTTCGTTAAGGAAAATTCACCAATCACAATCTATCATTTATGTACTTCAAAAATATGCGAAAACGCAATATTTACTGTAACTACAGGGTCAACACGCGAGGGCAGCAAAGTTTGATTCACAACTCACCGCGGCCAATTAGCAACACAAACAGTGCCTAATTAAGCATACCACGTCATGATTCATGAATGACGAATATTTATACGGATATTGTTCGTTAGGTGAAGTTCGCTCCATAACATACAACAATAATATCACTTTTTAGCCTTTTGGCCCTGTCGGCCTTGTGTTACACAAACTGTGTTGACTTCATAGATATTACGCTTGTTGAGTGCAAATATGGGTCAATCATTATGCTGCGAACGTTAAAAAAAATATACATAAATAGAAATTTTATACATGTAGTAATAAATATGTGAACTCAAGTACACATAGACTCAATTCACGCATAGTTTTACCAGAGATATAAAATACCTCTGATCTCTTGGCTAAAACTCAATGTATGAAATCATTCAATTTAGCTGTTGCCTCGTTGTTAGTTTGTACTGACGCTTGAGTCGAGGTGCACGCACTCTTGGCAATGTCAGCAATCAAAGTATAAGATGTTATAAGCAACACGTAAGATAAGTATTGTTATATCGGCCAGGGTTATATGTTTCTTTCTAAATGAGCTTTAAGCCTGCCCTCAAAGAAATGTGGTTGCAAAAAAACACTCTCGCTTAACCTCGACAATTATATAAAACACAATTTTTTTCGGGTCTTAATAAAAAGCTCTGTGTACTATGTTGAGTACGTAAGGAGTGTGATCTATACCATTTGAATTCACCACTGTAACAAACTAATACAACTTCAATCACAAATAAAATAATATAACAAGTAAGAAGGCTAAGTTTGGGTGTAACCGAACAATACATACTCAGCTGAAAGCTTTGGAGACAAAATAAGGGAAAATGGACCTTGGGTAACCCTGGAATTTGTTTGTATGACATGGGTATCAAATGGAAGGTATTAAAGAGTATTTTAAAAGGGAATGGAGCATAGTTCTATAGGTGGAAGCCATTTCGGGATATCGCCATAAAGGTGGGCCAGAGGTGACTCTAGAATGCGTTTGTACGATATGGGTACCAAATGAAAGACGGTAATGAGTATTTTAAAAGGGAGTGATCCTTAGTTCTCTAGGTGGACGCCTTTTCGAGATATCGCCATAAAGGTGCACCAGGCGTAATTCTAGGATGTGTTTGTACGATATGAGTATCAAATTAAAGGTATTAATTAGGGTTTTAAGAGGGAGTGGCCCTTAGTTGTATATGTGAAGGCGTTTTCGAGATATCGACCAAAATGTAGACCGGGGTGACCCAGAACATTATCTGTTGGTTACCGCTAATTTATTTATATATGTAATACCACGAATAGTATTCCTGCCAAGATTCCAAGGGCTTTTGATTTCGCCCTGCAGAACTTTTTCATTTTCTTCAACTTAATATGGCAGGTGTCACACCCATTTGGCACAGTTTTTTTCTAAAGTTAAATTTTGCATCAATAAACCAATCCAATTACCATGTTTCATTACTTTTTTCACATTTGGTATAGAATTATAACATTTTTTTATTTTTCGTAATTTTCCATATCGAAAAAGTGGGCGTGATCATAGTCGGATTTCGGCCATTTTTTATACCAATTTAAGTGAGTTGAGATAAGTTTAGTAAAAATAGATCGATTTTTGCGCAAGTTATCGTGTTAACGGCCGAGCGGAAGGACAGACGGTCGACTGTGTATAAAAACTGGCCGTGGCTTCAACCGATTTCGCCCATTTTCACAGAAAATATTTATCGTCATACAATCTATGCCCCTACCAAATTTCACAAGGATTGGTAAATTTTTATTCGACTTATGGCATTAAAAGTATTCTAGACAAATTAAATGAAAAAGGGCGTAGCCAAGCCCATTTTGAAATTTTCTTTTATTTTTGTATTTTGTTGCACAATATCATTACTGTAGTTGAATGTTGACATAATTTACTTATATCCTGTAAAGATATTCAATTTTTTGTTAAAATTTGAAATAAAAAAAAATTTGTTTTAAGTGGGCGTGTTCGTTATCCAATTTTGCTTATTTTTACTTAGCACACATATGGGAATAGGAGTAAGGTTCCTGCCTAATTTCATCATGATATCTTCAACGGCTGCCAAATTACAGCTTGCAAAACTTTTAAATTTCCTTCTTAAAGAAGTGGGCGGTACCACGCCCATTGTCCAAAATTTTACTAATTTTCTGTTCTGCGTCAGAAGGTCAATCTACCTACCAAGCTTCATCGCTTTATCCGTCTTTGGTAATGAATTATCGCACTTTTTTCGTTTTTCGAAATTTTCGATATCGAAAAAGTGGGCGTAGTTATTATCCGATTTCGTTCGTTTTAAATAACGATCTGAGATGAGTACGCAGGAACCTACATACCAAATTTCATCAAGATATCGCAAAATTTACTCAAGTTATCGTGTTTACGGACGGACGACAGACGGACGGACGGACATTGCTAAATGAATTTCTTTTTTCGCCCAGATCATTTTGATATATAGAAGTCTATATCTATCTCGATTAGTTTATGCCGTTACGGATTACCGTTATGCGAACAAAGTTAATATACTCTGTGAGCTCTGCTCAGCCGAGTATAAAAAAATTTTAAGTTAAACGGTTTTGTTGAAAACAATACTTACATTAAGTAATAATAATACTAAAAGCTAGAAAATAATTAGTTGTTACTTAGGGCGTTGATCAGACAATTAAATAAAATCATTGGGACGCGTCAACTTTCTATTGAGTGTCATAAGTAAGACAAACTGAACTTAATCAGGTTATGCTACACCTCACATTTTTAGAAATTTCACGCGCCCAACGCTTTTATTTAATTGTCTATTCAACGCATAGATTGATGAGGAATGTTACGATTATTAGCCTAGGACCTACCTAATTATTTTCTAGGTTTTAGTATTATTATTATTTAATGTAAGTATTGTTTTCAATAAAACCGTTTAACTTAAATTTTTTATTTTTTTTTCAAGTTTTTAGTCTTTATTTAACCGCCTATTATTTCACATTCTATTTAGTTCATTTAGTGACTCATTATTACAAGGACTCTTTCCTGACAATTTATTACAATCTAAGTTCTCAATACATAACCCTTCCAAAAACTTTACTCGACTCGGCGCCACATATGTTTGTCCCTCCTCGAACTCCAAAGTATTTTGGTGTCACTTCTACCGGAATGTATGTAATATTTTTTCCAAATATGAGCCTCATCGGACCACAAATACGATTTTTTTAAATATTTCGATCAATGCGCCACCTATCGTCGTTTTTTTATTATTGCATTGTCATCGGGTTCTGAACGATATTCCAAGTTTCAAGCTTGTAGCTTATCGGAAATTTACTTACATTTCAATTACAAAATTCTGTTCGCTACACAGAGTCAAACTATTATTATTATTATTGCTAGGCTTGGAAGCACTGCGATCTTTGGGCAGATCTTTTGTGCATGACTTTTCAGCCTAATTTTGTATCTCTAGGCTTTTGATGTAGCTAAGTACCTTTTCAGGCCTTTTACTCCATATCACATAGGGATTAAGAGTCACACCACCTAGTTGGGAGAGTCTCTGCCTAGCCAGAGCGATCATTTACAGAGAATGTGAACCGGCGTTTTATCATCCAGCTCCCAGAAACGAAAAATTTTGGGTATCGGATAGATTTAACATACTTAGGTGATATCGTAGACTACAGTGCCAGTGGCCGATACTTTCGTTGCTGGAAGTAAAACAGTTTGACCTGTCCTTGCCCTGGGCTGTCATTCCAACGACGTCTGAATTGTTTAGTTTCTCAGTTACTTATAGTTTCCCTGGTGTGTGCTTTTGTCTAATCTGCATGTTCATTATCTTCATGTCCCTGATGTCCGCGAACCCATCCCAACAAAACCTTGTTTTTGGCTTCCAGGTTATTAAGGATTTCAGTGCAATCATCCACTAGCTTAGATGTAACTGTATAGAATTACAAGGCATGCAGGGCCGCCTGGCTGTCCGACATAATATATATGCTCCTCTATGATGTTGAGCCTCTCCGCAGACATTCTCTACCACAGACTGCTACTGCATGGATTTTCGCCTGAAATATGGTGGGGTAGCATCCCTTTGGTATCATTTCTTGAATTTCGGCCCATAGATGCCAGCTCCCTTTCTACCGTCATCGAATTTCGATCCATCCGTGAACCGAACCTCTGAGTTAGGGTTCATTATATATAGGGATTCCCTGTTTTCCAGTGGGTCCTGTCGACAATGGACACTTTAAAATTCCCTGAGATTCTGAGCATAGGAGACATTATGCCATGCAGAGTCAAACCAAATAAAACTGTTTAAAAATACCTGATCGTATTTCGCGATTACCGGCTCACAGATGAAAACAATAAACCATTTTTTGACCAAGCAACTTTTCCTAGAAATATTTTATGACTTTAAAACCTCAACGCCCAAAAAAATTATGAAAAGTAGAAAACTTTGTCCAACTAAATCCACAAATAAGCAAACTTGAATATAAATAACTAGCGCAATGCAAATGAAGGGTAAAGACGCACAAATATGCCATCTAATGGGCCACTATCCTAATGAGTTTAAATGTTAATCAGTTAACTTCCGTACGATAAGCGGGCCAGTTTTCCGAAGTAAATGCAACACAACAACTTTTAGCGATATGATGCCTGACTGCATTTGCAAATCGCTTAAGCTTATTTTAGTCAACTTTTGTCAGTTTTTAGCCGGGAAAAATATGTTGCCACACCGGAAGTTCATTTGGCAAGTGAGTATGAACCTTCAACAAGCACATTGCTATAGAGAAATTTTGTCACAGCGATAGTAAATTAAAAGTAAAGAAGGGGTTTTGGTCAGACTTTGTTATGTTGTTACAACTCGCTAATATCAGTTTCGGAGAAAATCTAACTACACAAATAAGCAGGGGCAGCAAAGATAAGAGGCATCTTTACTCTCAAGCAAACCTGATGAAAGATGATCAAAACCGAAGAGCAGCGCTCAGTAAGTGATTGCAGTAAGTTGAAAGTAAGATCCGCTGTTGGTCTAATTACCCAAAGTAGATTATATGTGTAGGCACTCTGTGAGAAATGAAACGAAGCAACAAGCTACAAAATTGAGTCCGTTGTCCAGAAACCCGAAATAAAAAACTACTGTTTTAAAGATAAGCCGGGTCACCCCCACATGCCCTATACTTCTAGGTTTGGAAATGAACTGCTTAATCCATGGCCTATACTGAACCTTATGAGCTCATCTGTTGCTCAGATATTGCTGCTTGCTATTTTAAAATATACCCGAAAAGACAAAGTCCGTCACAATTTCAAACTTTTGGATGTAGCAAACAGCAACTTCGCTGCAAAGGCAGAAGACCCTTTGCTTGGTTATATGAGGTACTTCATCTTCTCCGCTATAGCAGCCAGACCCAGTATTTAAACTTTCTTACCCGAACCAGACAATGCAGACAAATATGTATTTCTGAATGCTTTGCTTCCGCTCTCCGGACCTTTGTCTCTAATATTTCGTAAAAGAAATATCTCTTAGGGCGTCGATATCTCCGAAGCCCAATCAGATTTTAACCGCCCTGGCACAACACTTGCATTGCGTTGACGGAATGACGAAATTTCCAAAAAAAATTTTTAAGATTTTATATTCGAATTTCAGTATAAAACTGCTTAGATGTTCTTTGAAGTTTAGAAGGATTAAAAGTGTCTGGCTAATCAAAGCCACCTGGTTATCAATATATGTATAATTTCTGCTGCTTTCTTCACGGCTATAATTTCCCCTTGAAAGGCACTACAGTGATCTAGTAGCCCGTATGATCTATCTATTTCTGGATCGACGCAGTAAACTGCAGTACAGACTCCTTCAGTTAATTTGCAACCGTTGGCATACATGTATATGTGTAGTATTTTCGGCAATTTCTCTCTACGCCAATACTCCAGCTTTATTGTGGCTCCAGGATATTTTTTTAAGCTAAGGCCACAAAAAATGTAGTCTTCCGTCCTATATTAACAAAAGTAGTTTCTTGTGTGGCTGTCGACCAAACAAAGCCCATGTAAAAGTAAAGGCCCGACGTGCATTCAAGCATCCCTTTTGAACGCATACAGTACCGCGTACATTGCCGCGGCTTTCTTCGCTCTCTCTTTCACATAAAGCTTCCAAGACAATTTGCTGTCTGGTATAATTCCTAGATATTTTGTACATATTTACCAACAAAAAACCTAAAGCGGGCGCTGAAGGATTAACTGTGGAGCTATGCAAATACGACGGCGCATCAGCTTCTTTGCAAAACATGGTCGGGCAAGACCATGTCTGACGTTCAGAATGTAAGTGTTTCTTTTTTCGTCCATAAGAAAGGGGATCCTGCAAACTGCGCCTCCTAATATCAGACACCGTGAATCGGCTAAACGGACCGTATCCTTACCCTTCAGACCCGTTAAACCTACCATCGACCAGATTTTCGTTATGTACCACCATTTCCTTGTTATGCGAATTAAAGATAATGCTCCGGCCAATAAAGTAGTCTTATCAGAACGCACCTATGGAAGCAGATGAAGTGTATTTTTTCTGTCTAGGGGTCAAGCTGCCATAAAGATATGGGTCATTAACCAACGTATGAGTCATTATCCACTATTTTTCAATAAAATTGCATATTTTACTGTATTCTCAATCGATATGTATGCCCATAAATCGTGCTGAAGCCTATTATTATTGTCTCAGATGACCATTAAAGGAAATTTTCATTCTAAAAAAAACAAAATTTCGCCTTAAACAGTCACGGTATGGCAACGCTTTTGGCAAAACAACAAACATTATGAAACTTCCAAAGTCCCCAAAATACGTCAAAAAATTTTGAGTGGAACTACCTTCTTTTTTGTATCATGGTTCGGCACATGGCTCAATTATATGGTTGGCTCATTTCATTAGCTGATTTTATTTATTTCATTGCATGGTCGATGGGATTGTCAAAAGGAGATGGCAAACTCAAAATGAAACGATCACATTGGCAACATTTTCTTACACACACAAAAACTGCTAAGTTTTATGTTCCCATTCCATACCATTCGCACCAACACCAATACACAGATTTTGACAATTTGAACAGACATATTTTGTTATTGTACAGATGAGCCAACCATATAGCTGAACCATGGTTCGGCTTGCATAATTTAGAAGGTTGTCTATCACACATAAGTGCCTTTGAATTTTACTACAATCGGAGTAGATTTTACCATACGTTTGGAAATATAATAACTATATATGGCGCTACCAGATTTTTTTAAACATAAAGATAAACGTAATTTTGTATCCCCCAAAAAATATTATAGACAAAATTTTGGAAAAAGCTTCTTTTTTTAGGAAATTTATACGAAAAATGAAGCAATTAAAATTTAGTACTTTTGTAGTACAAGCAGGTACTGGCAAATTGAGCTGCCGAAAAATTGAGGTTATGTTGTTGACACCGCCTTTATTATTGCATTATGATAATAAGTAATTACTTAGTGTAATAATTTGGAAAAAATTTAAACAACGTGACAAAATCTCTTAAAAGCATTTTCTCCCGGGAAGAGATTTACAAGGTATAATCGAAACAGGTGTCTCCTTGTTCGTCCTGATGTCACGTTTTTTAAATTGTTCCCAAATTGTTAAATAAATTATAAATTAAAAATTTCTTCAAATATATCTTCATACATTTAAAAAAAAATATGCTTAGTTCATAAAAAGGTAGGTACTTAAATTAAAACTCTTTTGACAAATTCATTTATTCGGTTGAAATTCAATTTACGGAGTTCGGGCGCGCTTGTCGAATCCAATGTAAGTTAATAAGAAAGCGAGATAAAATTTCACTTTTCTGGGAGTATGTGAGAAAACAGTTTCCAACCTAAATTCTCCACCTCCATCGTTTTTTTCTCATATGAACATTACCATTTTACTTCTCTTGTTATGTTAATAGTCTCACGCCGTATAATAACATCACTGTGTTTTTCATAAATCTACAACACTCTAACCTGTCGGCTTGGGTATTTGAACGAAGTTAGACGAACAAAGATATAGTTGAACACGAGCGGCGCGATGAGTAACATTACTTGAACTTTACAAATATACTCTGTACTAAATTTAGTCTTCTCAATATTTCTAATTATAATAATCTATATATAAATCCCGTGTATTTAAAGTTACTTAGACATCCTCACGTAAGTAATAACGCTCATATCAAGAGAGCGACGGTAAAATACTGTGTGCAACGCATAGGTTAAATGCCATCTTGGGTCAATTGTTTTAGAATATTTCAAATACATATGTTCCATTTTTTTATAACTTAGTCCTATTAAAGAGCTCATACCCTCTTACCAACAGCCCTTTATCTCCGCCAGATATCGTATCACGCAGTGCAAAGTTTGCAACCGGGAGCAAATTAAATTAATACTTTTATATTTTTCCGTTGTCTTTGCTAATTTTGTGCCGAGCTTTCACAGTTAATTTCAGCTTCCGTTGTTAAAGGCAACAACGATACAAGCAACAAATGATTTGCCAAAAAAAAATACCAAAACCTCGCTGTACCAGGTCAACGCGTTGGGACCTTGAAACCAACTGCTACTTTACATCCGATAACCAGATTTTACCACAGATTGTAGCAATGTGGTTTTTCACTGCCACCAACAGTTGGTTGGTTCGTATAATTCTTATTTTATTCATTCACATTTACTGTAAGCACTGGCATACCTAATTTTTTTCCTGTACGCAGATAAACGATTAAAAACTTTTACAATTTGTGGTCTCTGCTGCCCCAGTCATGCTGCTGCTTAAGCGTTGTACATTAGAGGAAACCTCTCTGCAAGCAATTCATTGCTCTCATACCGATTGGTAGCTGTGTCGCCTATACTTGTCCACTTTCCATGTCGCATTCTCCTCTACTAATCATAGTAAAGGCAACGAGTTGCCAGCTAAAGAGTCTGCCCGTGCGAAGAGCGTACTATTTTTATACGTTGATCAACGGTTATTATTTTGGTCTCAGCTTGGCCAGAAATCACCTCCTTCCGCTAAACTTCAACCACGCTCTTTTACTTGATTATGTAAGTGATTTAAGTTTTGCTGTAAGATTTGCAATTTCCAGCTAAAAGAAGTAAGTTTGCGCTGAAATGAAAAGAAAGGTATTAAAAGTAAATAGCAAACAGTATCGCTCGTTAAAACTTGGTATTGCAGTCATTTAAATTGGCCACGCTAATTACTTGTGTTTGTGGTAATTGCGTTTGCTTTGTTTGTAATGATGTTTGTCACAAAACATCTGCAGGAATTGATTGCTGACACTTGAAAAGTGAACAGGCAACGTGATGTTTATACTCAGCTGAGCAGAACTCACAGAGCTTACTAATTTTGTTCGCATAACGGTACCCTGTAACGGCATAAACTAATCGGGATAGATATAGACTTCTGTATATGAAAACGATCTGGGCGAGAAAAGAAATTCATTTGACCAAGTCCGTCAGTCTTCCCGTAAACACGATAACTTGAGTAAATTTTGAGGTATCTTAATGAAATTTGGTATGTAGGTTCCTGGGCACTCATCTCAGATCGCTATTCAAAATGAATGAAATCGGACTGTAACCACCCCCACTTTTTCGATATTGAAAATTTCGAAAAAACCAACAAGTAAGGAAGGCTAAGTTTGGGTGTAACCGAACATTACATACTCAGCTGAGAGCTTTGGAGACAAAATAAGGGAAAATCACCATATAGGAAAATGGACCTAGGGTAACCCTAGAATGTGTTTGTATGACATGTGCATCAAATGAAAGGTGTTAATGATTATTTAAAACGTAGTGGGCCTTAGTTCTATAGGTGGACGCTTTTTCGAGATATCGTCATAAAGGTGGACCAGCGGTGACTCTAGAATGTGTTTGTACCGTATGGGTATCAAATTAAAGGTATTAATGAGGGTTTTAAAAGGGAGTGACCCTTAGTTGTACATGTGAAGGCGTTTTCGAGATATCGACCAAATGTGGACCAGGGTGACCCCGAACATCATCTGTCGGGTACCGCTAATTTATTTATATATGTAATACCTCGAACAGTATTCCTGCCAAGATTCCAAGTGCTTTTGATATCGCCCTGTAGAACTTTTTCATTTTATTCTACTCAATATGGGAGGTGTCACACCCATTTTACAAAATTTTTTTCTAAAGTTATATTTTGCGTCAATAAACCAATCCAATTTGTCATGTTTTATCCCTTTTTTCGTATTTGGCATAGAATTATGGAATTTTTTTCATTTTTCGTAATTTTCGATATCGAGAAAGTGGGCGTGGTCATAGTCGGATTTCGGCCATTTTTTATGCCAATATAAAGTGAGTTCAGATAAGCACGTGAACTAAGTTTAGTAAAGATATATATATTTTTGCTCAATTTATCGTGTTAAGCGCCGACGGAAGGACAGACGGTCGACTGTGTATAAAAACTGGGCGTATCTTCAACCGAAATTTTTTTTTAAAAAGTGGGCGTGGTCGTTCTCCGATTTTGCTAATTTTTATTAAGCGGACATGTAGTAATAAGAGTAACGTTCCTGCCAAATTTCATCATGACATCTTCAACGACTGCCAAATTACAGCTTGCAAAACTTCTAAATTACCTTCTTTTAAAAGTGGGCGGTGCCACGCCCATTGTCCAAAATTTTACCAGTTTTCTATTCTGCATCATAAGTTCAACTCACCTACCAAGTTTCATCGCTTAATCCGTAATTGGTAATGAATTATCGCACTTTTTCGATTTTTCGAAATTTTCGATATCGAAAAAGTGGGCGTGGTTATTGTCCGATATCGTTCATTTTAAACAGCGATCTGAAATGAGTGCCCAGGAACCTACATACCAAATTTCATCAAGATACCTCAAAATTTACTCAAGTTATCGTGTTAACGGACAGACGGACGGACGGACGGAATGACTCAATCGAATATTTTTTCGATACTGATGATTTTGATATATGGAAGTCTATATCTATCTCAATTCCTTTATACCTGTACAACCAACCGTTATCCAATCAAAGTTAACATACTCTGTGAGCTCTGCTCAACTGAGTATGAAAAGTTCGATAACTCATTACCAAAGACGGATAAAGCGATGAAACTAGGTGGGTTGGCTTTATGACGCAGAATAGAAAATTAGTAAAATTTTGGGCAGTGGGCATGGCACAGCCCACTTTCAAAAGGAAGAAATTTAGCTGAGTATGTAATGTTCGGTTACACCCGAACTTAGCCTTCCTTTGTTGTTTCTGTTGCATATTATTTGGCAGCAAGTTGACCATTTGAATGCTGATTGTTCAATTGATGCCTGCAAAAAAAAATAAGATAACATCAGTTTAAAACAAGTAAGGAAGGCTAAGTTCGGGTATAACCGAACATTACATACTCAGCTGAGAGCTTTGGAGACAAAATAAGGGAAAATCACCATTTAGCAAAATTAACCTAGGGTAACCCTGGAATGTGTTTGTATGTCATGGGTTTTCAAATGGAAGGCGTTAATGAGTATTTTAAAAGGGAGTGAGCCTTTGTTCTATAGGTGGACGCCTTTTCGAGATATCGTCATAAAGGTGAACCAGGGGTGACTCTAGAATGTGTTTGTATGATATGGGTATCAAATGAAAGGTGCTAATGATTACTTAAAACGTAGTGGGCCTTAGTTCTATAGGTGGACGCCTTTTTGAAGCATCGCCATAAGGGTGGACCAGGGGTGACTCTAAAATGTGTTTGTATGATATGGGTATCAAATTAAAATAAATATACCCGCGGTAGGTATGCCTGTCGTAAGAGGTGACTAAAATGCCAAGCAAGTGTTTCTATCGGAACGCACCTATGGAAGCAGAGTTAGAGGGCGGCCCCCACTCCGCTAGAAGTACCAGGTGGAAAACGATTTAAGCTCCCTTGGTGTGATGAATTGGCGCCGGTTGGCAAAGAGAAGAAGCGACTGGGCGCCTTTTTGGACGGACATAACCGTTTAAACGGTTAAGCGTCAGTTAAGTAAGTAAGTAAGTAAGAGTTCTAGCATTGATTCTTTAATCCGAATATATATAATGAATACCGGTACAGATCTTTTTTTAAACGTTCTATCAATAAATACATATGTACATATATTGATAGAAATTTCGTTAAATACGTCGCCATCAAAACCGGAATTAACACAGCAGCCAAGTGCAGTGCAGATTTAAAACCTTGAATTAAATTTTTATATTTGCAGTAAAACAAAGTCAAAAGTCAATTGAATCATATCCGAAATAGTTCATTATTAGTAAATGAAACTTTCAAAGAGGCAATGAAATTGACACTTTTCAGTATAAAATCACCACAAAACCAATTTTTCTACAAACATACGTTGCTTGTATTTGCATACTCGTACGATGTATCTATACGTGCATATGTATGTATGTATATACAAACTTGAACCATGTGCATAGATAGAATGATTGCAGAATATTGAAATTGTCAATTTTTCGTTGCTACAACCAACCACAAGAGAGATGAAATCAAATTAAATTGTGAATAAGCAACTGTTGTTCGATACGCGATATGCAGATAAGCAATAAATACCTCTAGGAAACTCTTGATATCATTTTGTTTTTTAATTAAACACGGCCACCGTGGTATGATGGTAGCGTGCTCCGCCTACCACACCGAATGGCCTGGGTTCACACCCCGGGCAAAGCGGGGTCGCACCCTCGATAGTGTTTTGCAAACACTCCGAGTGTATTTCTGCCATGAAAAGCTCTCAGTGAAAACTCATCTGCCGCAGATGCCGTTCGGAGTAGGCATAAAACAAGTAGGTCCCGTCCCGCCAATTTGTAGGAAAAATTAAAAAGGAGCACGATGCAGATTGGAAGAGAAGCTCGGCCTAAAATCTCTTCGGAGGTTAACGCGCCTTACATTTATTTTTTTATTATATATAATTAACTACACCATTCTCAGATGTAAATGAGATAGAGTCATATGGAAATAAGAAAAGTTAATTATAAATGCGAAAGCGTCAAACGAAAAGCTTCAGTTGTGATTGAGAATAGTGAGTTGTAAATGAGAATAGTCGATTGTGTCAATTTTATATGAAAATAGTCACTTCAAAAGGAAAAAGTTTCAAACGAATTATCGAAGGAGTCAAATGAAATAGAGAATAGTACTTGTTAACAAGAAGAATCAATTGTAAATGCGAAATCGTTACATTGAAATGAGAGTAGTAAGTTGTAAATGCGAAAGCATCACGTTGATATGAGAATAGTTATTTACTTACTTCATTGTCTCTTAACCATTTAAACGGCTGTGGATGGTCATCAGTTAAGGGCTGTCTTCTTTTCCGAGGATCATCGCCTTCTTACATTAGTTGACCACTAAACGGAATTTCAGTGGCTACCCAGAGGATACTTGGCCGCAAGCGACCGGAAGTAGTGAGCTACTTTAACCGCATGCAAAAGAATCATTTTGGCCTTTCCCAGGTGAATGGTAGTCAGAAGCTTTCCCCCCTTGAGTGGGCCTCTACACACGACTCCACCTGTATAAGCTTCTCGTAAATACAATTAAGGGTTTCACATATCCATGGCTTGCTAGTTTAATAAAACTTAACTTTTGTCATTTCCACTAGCCGTTTTCGTATTATAGTTTGTTTGTTTCCCATTTTTTTTCTTATATTGAATTGAATGGACTATTCTTATATATCTCATTTCCATAAGACTCTTCTCATTTCATATGACGATCTGATGCTCTCATTTTCAAATAACTATTCTCAAATACAAATGACGCTCTCGCATTTTCATTTGCTATTTTATTATTCACAAACGGCTTTTCTCACATCGAAATCACGCTTTCTTGTTTCTGTTATTTGTTTCTTATCGGTCTGTAGTCTCGGATTCATGGGTTTCTTATTGGGTTCTTGTGGGCAATCACCGGAT